>CAEGAD010068665.1:0-28845 GCA_903067055.1 Poeciliopsis paucimaculata
TCCAAACATTGTCTGGGGTGTCAGTAATTTGTTGTTTTTATGTTTTTTTACTCTGTTTTTTTTTAATTTTTCCATGTTTTTTTTTTAAAATATTTTTTTTAAAAATTTTTTTTTTTTTTTTTTTTTTTTTTTTAGTCTTTCACAAAAATATGTAGCTTCAGTTTTGATATTAGAGACAGGTATTAGAGACATTAATCTCAGGTTACAAGCACTTGATTAAGAGTTACCGATTTTACAAACTGAAATCGCCGGTAAGGGGGACAGGTCTCAAAAAGCTTATAAAAGTCATTACATTTGTTTTGGTGTCAATTAATTGAAAGCTTAAGCTTAAGCTTTTACTATTCTAATGACTTCTCCGGTTACGGTTTCAAACTTTTAAAAAAAATTTTTTTATCAGGGTTTCTGATAATAAATAAATGTGTTGGGTATGGACTTAAGAACGGATGATTGTACCGAGAATATTAAACACCACGCTGTCAAAACCAAATGCAGTTTTCCATCAGTCCCTTTAGAATCCTTAATTAGTATCTATACAATCCAGACCAGCTAACCTTTTGCACATTTGTAGAAAAAACAAATATGCTGTTTGGAAACATATCCAGTCATGACAAATACAGCCAGTGCCATTATTCTTTTCTTATTGTTACAGTGTACTTTTGCATCACATAATTATTGTTTAATTATGCTCATCATATTATGTTGAAGAAATATTTGTTTTTCATTAGGCAAATATTGCAACAAAAGAGTTGAGTCTAAATTATTATAGGCTCCTTATAAGATATTTGACTGTAATCTCTATATAGATAAATCTGAAGTGCAAAACTGACCTCTATAAAGCTTTACATTTAAAGGTTTCACATTAATTTCATGTTTCTTTTTTATTTTATTTTTTTTAGAAAAAAAAGTCTTGAACTCAAAATTCCTGACAGAAAGTTTTTTTCCTAAATTCATAACTGAGGTTGTTGCCTCTGCTGTCTGACTGACTGTTGATTAAAATCTCCCCACTGCACCTTCTTTAAGACATCTGAACTACACCCTTCAGAATCACAGTCTGTACTGCAGCAAGGAATCAAGTATTGCTGTGCTGGGTATATTGTTATAGCACATTCATAAACCTACATCTCTATGAGCATGAAGCCCAGTAGCTCGATAGAGATGAAAGAGCAAATCAAATTTCTCTCCATAATCTCATTCTTAGCAGAGTGTGTGCAGCCCCGAACTTCCATAACCATCTTTAATGTCTACTTTCTGAGAATGGAGCACCTTCCTATATTCTTTTTAGATATTAGGTTCTGTTAGAGTTCAATTCTTCTTTTTCTTTATCACTTCACCAACCATCCACACCTTAGCATCTGGTAAACAGGCTGTGGAAGACAAACAGAGCAGTTTGTTTTCATTTTACCAGGGTTGGAAACTTATTTCAGCAGATGCAGAGAAAATCATATTTCACCGCCAGATATCAGTCCCCCTTGATGTTGATGCATTACCTGAGTCAAGAATATTCCCATTCACTGTCCAAGTAATTGCATTTAGATTTCACCACCTGCAGACAAGTTGGAAAATTCTGAATTGTAAACAAATCAGAAAAACACAATTATCCTGTTTTGAAAATGCACCAGAGGGGGTTCAGAGTAAATTACTCTATCTGGGACAGTAGCGTGTTTGATAGCTGGTAGATGAAGCCCACATCAGCAGTCCACTCAGTCATAATTATGCTGTTGGTCAAAACAGAAATAATTTAAATGACAACATTCAAGTGATGTTAATCCAGATTACTTGCTTATTTTGAGTCAGCTTTTCACTGCTATATTCTCAGCTAAAATAAAAGAAACTGAAACAGTAATAATTCAGGGGATTATTTGAACTCTGGCAGAGTTCAAATAAACATTTGAAAATAATTTCAAAGACTTGGCAATCTGCGTCTTGTTCTCTTAGCAATTGTAAGACATAGTTCATACCATGATTGTAAAATATCTTGATTTACTTTTGTTTGCAAGACGGTGGCGTCTGTTGCCATTTTAATAAAAATAGTTGTTTCTCTTTCTGAACACTGATGGTGTATAGAAAGTTGTTCAGTTTCTGATAGAGTTTTGCAATTTGCTGAAGATTGGTGCTGCCACCTGGAGAACGTCGTTACACATTAAATTGTGTGCCGCTTTTTTATTGGAAACCACATGCATAAAAACTTCTAATCTAGACGAAGAAATGTACAAATCTCTGTAGGTATGCAGTGTGTTTAGCCACTAAAAAGTTTCACCTAGAGCAAAGAAAACACCAATTTGTTTTCTACCACCATTTCCCAAAGGTGCACCCACCATCCATCTTACTGTGGCGATGTGAAATATTCAATCTAAGATGACTTCACTGCTTTAACTGACGCATTTTTCCCCTCAAAAGCTGGTTAATCTCCCATATCCCTTTAAATCTATGTGCAGAGTTGCCAGCTCTTGAATAGCAAAAGGGATGAGACTGGTAAAAATGTGTGAAATTACTAATACTTCTTAATTTTCATGAAACATCTAAAAATATGCTCTAGTCAATAATACTTTGTCATGAATACAACTAAAAAAGCTGCACATTAAAAAACCCATCCACCCTGGTTTGTTCAAGACACTAAAAATATGTAACAAAATACCACTGTGGTCAGAATATTGAGTCATATCAGCAGTGTTTGAAAAATTGCTTTGCTTTTGCTGCTCATATGAAGTGAGAACTAGTGTAAAAGTGACTGAACCTCAGGAAAATGAGAGTTGGTAACGTTGCTATTTGCCATAATAACTGAATGAAAATGCTTATACATTATAACTAATAAGCAGATAATGTAACTACAGATAGCTGGATGTGGACATGATGCAACAAAAAGGTTACCCTGATTGGTGTCTTTACCTTCCAGCCATCAGATCACTGTTTTACTACAGATAGCTCGGTCTTGCATCCTTGCAGTACAACATAATTGGATGGTCTATCCGAAGGTTCTGCAAGAGAACTTTAGATGGATGGATCTCCAAACCACTCGTTTTGACAGATAACTTCTCTGCTTTTAAATGTTGTAGTTAATGAGGCTTAACCAACTGCTGTCTTTGCTGTTCACTCTGGCTGCGTACTGCCTGACCCCATCAGAAAAAATGCCACACAAGCTGCTGTGAGTCTGCTGTAATGGAGTTGGAACAGAAAGATATTTGCTTTATGGTACTTATGTTGTATACTTATGCCTTTTGAGCCCTTAAGTAGGAGTTGCTTGAATCCCAACAATAATTACATGTTACCATTTGTGCACTGTTGCCTGCTCCCCAGCACAATAACTTTTTATTACAACTTTCACAAAATGCATCCCTCTCTCTCGGAGTTGCATAATGTGCTACGCTTTTCTAATTTAAAACATTACCATAAAAGCACAGTCCTCTTCTAACTTTATCATTAAAGGCTCTACAGAGGCAGAAAGAGGGAGGTGGGAGGGTAAAATGGGGGGCTGTTGAGCGTCTACTGATGGACTAACTCAATTTTAGGGAACACAATGGAGCCAGAAACTGATTTCCAAAAGGCAAATTGTCATTCTCAGCAGTATGGCACCTGTCTAGTGAGTTCATCATCCTGTGCTGTGGGTGTGCTTGTGAGAGGAAGCCGAGACCAGAGGAGATGGCCGCATTACTGTGAGGTCTAGGACTGGGGGATTTGAAACCGAAAGTGTTTGAAATGCATATGAAACGCACTGAAACAAAAATCAGCAATGCTTTTGGAATCCATTCATAGAGGCACTCAATTGGTTTTGGCCAGATTGAGTGGGCGAGCAGGTGGGGATCGAGCAAATCGACCCAGACACTGATGCTGTTGCCTCGGAGACAGACTGAGAGCCCCCTGATCCCTAGGACAACATGTCGCCTTTTCTTTGTACTTCGAACCCCCCACTTCCACACCAGCTAACCCATCTGCACCCCTCTAAACACACACAGTCAAGCCCATCCTCCACCTCTATTATTTCTTCATCTTTTAGGCTGGGGGTGCACCATCAAATGCGGGTTCCTCCCTTCGCCATTTAGGGCTCCAATTACAAACCTGTCTGCATAGATTAAGGAGGAAGCCCATCCGACAGCTGGAAAACACCTCCACGTGTTAGCACATGCCAACACACACGCCAAGAACGCAAGCAACCCCTGATCGGCTTGTGCAAACCAACATCACCTTTGTGCTCATCGTTTTACTGCTGCGCTCTGCAGCGTTATCACCTACAAGATCTTCTCAGTGACATATCCGTACCCACACTGTCACCTCGGCAAACCTGCACACATAAACCCCCATTAGGAACAAAGCAGGGCTTTGCCACCTGTCACATTCACAAAGAAACAACAAGCTTTAATGAGACGGAGAACTCCTAATTGGAGGCGCCAGCTTCTTTAATTGTTGTAGAAGCAATTCTAGGGGTTAAAACAGATGGTAGTTCATTTGAACTCCTCTGTAGTTCAGATGAGCGTCTCTCTGGCTTTGTTCAGTTTGCAGTATGTTGCCGTGTTCGGTGACGGCCTGCAATACCAATTCAACCGTTCTCTCCGGCTCCTATAGGCATACAATGATGTCTTTCACAAGTTCGCACTGGTGAATAATGGTCCTCCGTCCTTATTGTGAGGTACGGGTAGGGGGAGGGTGACGTGGTAAGGCTAATTGAAATTTTTTCGAGGGAGTTCCTCAAACAAAGCAGAATGAGCTGTGCTTCAAAAAAGGATTAAAAAAAAAACTGAATAAAAGTCTGTTTTAAATAAAAATTTTGAATTTTAAATCTTTTTTGTATCTGTTTTCACATACTTTAACCAGATTACGCTGATGAGGGTTTGTGTTGTTACTGTAGACATTCTCGCCCACTGGAAAACATACAATAAGAATTGGCTGTCCTCCAAGACTTAGCGGCTTTTGCCGGAGGGAAGAGAACACAGACAAGTGTTTGACTTCAGAGAAAGGAAAACAAGCACCGGTCTTTTTCTGTAGCCGGTGTGTAATTGCAAAATGCACCAGCACCTTCAAGAAACAACAGAATGTCACAGCTGCACCCAATTTCTCTCCCATTGTTCTGTTCTCCCTGTACAACCAGAACCCATACATTTAACAGTGATTTCTTCAGCCGCAAAATCCCCTGCTATTCCTCAGGACAAATCCACATGACCCAACCATAAAATGACACGCTCGAGCATCTCATCACACCTCGGTCTGCTGTGAGACCTGCCGGCGCTTCACTCATTACTATGGGCTCAGATATCAGAGGCCAGGGGTGTAGTTATGGAGGTGGGATTACGGGCTCATACGGGGCAAGGGGATCGAAGCTTGTCCTTTGGGCCTTAAATCACATCATGAGCAAGCAGGGACTCTGACTGCTGGTGCGTGAAGGAGGAAAAGGCACGTTTCATGAACCATGACCTGTCACTGCACTATACACAGCCTTTAGGAACCGTACCGCTGGTAATTGTAAATCTTGCCTCCAGCAATATGTAGCAGCAAAACACCTGTCTTATAGTCCACTGACAGGCATCAGCTAGCCTGGTCTTGGTAAACAAGTCTCTAGAGAGTGTTTGATTTTTGATTTTTATTTTGTGTTCTTTATCTTCTAGCTAGCAAAGCAAAGTGTGTCCTCTCTCATGCTGCATTCCTGGCTTTGTTTCACCTATCAGTCTATCTCTCTATGGTGTGAAACTGCAGCGGCATGTTGGTCCACTTCTGAATTTACAGCATCCAACCATCTTTGGTAGAAAATACAACATATCGTGACAACATTGACAAGAGGTCCGGCTTCCGTCCAGTTACAAACTGTACATGTGGTCTGCATGGAGCAAACATCACCCTCTAAAGGTCAACTGACTGTCAAAACCAGCTCAGTATGTGAAAGCATGTTGTGTACACGTCCAAATGTGTGAATGAGGAAAAACACATAATACTAAGTTTTTATTAAAGCCGTTTTTTTTTTTTTTTTTTATCTCAGTCCCAAACATAAAAGTTAAGACTTTTTTATTGGTGTGTTTGTTGTGATGTCATCTGCCTTTATTTATTGATGCTAATGAGTATTTGGATGTAGCTCAGACATTCTGCTGCTTCATTTCTGTTCAGTCTATAAATTTGTTTTAGGATTTGAAAAATCCTTTTTTTGTTTTGAGCCATCTTTGCATGTATACAAGTCACACATTTTAGAACATTGTGTTTTGGAAAATGTTATTATATAGTGTATTTTTAGACCACTGGAGAAAGGCCCCAGCTTCCCCCAGCCCTCCACACCCCAGTGACCCTGAAAAGATAAGGGGGTATAGAAGACTGATAATTGGATGTCTTCAAACATAGTTTTATTTTACTTTTGTTGTTTTGCTGTTTTTTAAACCGTCATCTGCTTTGTCAATGTGTTTGGACTATGATACTTCTGTTTCCTAAAATTTGCAAATTTTCAAAGTCATGCTTACGAATTTGTTGTTTTATGTAAATCACCATACGCTCCCTCTTGTATAGCTTGAAGTGTCTTGGGCCTTATTTCCAGTTTTTTATTTTACTTTTTTCTTTAATGAATTGTTGGGTAAAATCTTTGAAATGTCTGGGTGTTAAATAATAAGATTTCCTTGTTTCAATTTGCTACTGTACTTTGTTTCTCTTGTGATTAGTATTTTGAGGTGACAACATGAGCTCACTTACTAACCAACCAACACTAAGATTCAACTCTAAAATTAAGACAGCAGAACAATGTTATGTTTTTTAAAAAAAAACACATTAGGGGAGCTTCATTTAAACAGCAGCAGAAAATTTCTACACGGAAATAAACGAGGAACTCTTCCAGACTGCAACATCCAAACTCAATATCCTGGTAATTGCTGCAGCTTTTGACAGATGTGCCTCGTGTTTCATCCCATTTCCTGCCTTACCGAAGTTAGCAAGCCTCAAAGAACACCAAATGTTGTCTTCCTGAAGGATTTGCAACCACTGAGGGGCTTCATGTTAGATTAATTTCTGACAACTTATGAAGAATACGTCTACAGACTGATTAAGGTTCTTAATTTATGGACTACAGATTTATTCACTTTTATTTTGTTCTAAACATTCAAACATCTCAATAAGATTTTAAATTATATTTCAATTACCGACGGCATACACTGCTTGAAAAACGCTACCGATTTAATTAGCACAATTTATCCAGAACTTTCAGAGAAAGGATTCAGTTTGGCATCTGCACCAGCCTCAAAAATGTCCCTCTTAGCAGACTGTAGTCTGAACTTCAAACACCAAAATCTTCAAGGAACCTGATACATTGACCTCCCTGGTGCATGCACCACAGCATCTGATTTAAAGATTCGTATAAAGGAAAAGGTTGTAACTCCAAGCAGCAGATGTAGGAATTACTTTCAACAGTAATAGTACACCTAATTGTCTGAGATACTAAATTTTGGGTATTCTTTACCTGTAAGCCATGATCACTAAGATCTGAGACGACAAGCAAGGAATATTGTTCTTTTAAATCGTATTCTATTTTTTTTTAAGTGTATTAGTGAATGGCCTGTGCTTGTATTGTGCCCTATCTTGTCCAGAGTGCCCCAAAGCCCTTCACACTACAATGTAGCCATTGATGGTAGTGAGCTACATTATATCTACAAGTCTCCTTGCCACAAGCAGGCAAGGTCTTTCACCCAAGGATACAACTCCAAGAAAATCAGGAAAAAGGTTTTTAAAAAGTCAAGTCAGGGGATGGATACAAAAAAGAATCTCTAAGGCACTGAACAACCTCTGGAGTTAAATTCAAGAAATGGAAGAAATAAGACACGTGTGTAAATCTGCCTGGATCATGTTGTCGTCACAAACTGAGTGAGTGTGTAAGAAGGAGACCAGTGAGCGAGGCCACCGTGACACTTCTGACTTCTAGAAGGAGTTAGACGTATAAGCAGCTAAGATGGGAGAGACTCTGCACGCAACAGCTGTTGTCTTTATGGGAGAGTGGGAATGCAAGACTTGACTAGAGTTTGCCAAAATGGACTTGGGGAAACTCCATGGTCAAGTGGAAGAAAGATGTTTTGGTCTGGTGATAATAATGAAGCTTTTTGGCCACTAGACAAGATACTATATGTTTGGTGAACACCAGCAAACATGCCACCATCCCCACTGCGACACATGGCGGTATCATGTTGTGGGGAGACTTTGCTGAAAAAGATAGGAGATAAAATAAATTAATCAGAATAAAATCCTGGATGGAAATTTGTTTCCATCTGCAAGAAAAGTACGTCTTCAGGGAGCATTTATGTTCCAGCAAAACACTGAACCAAAAACATCCAGCTAAAGCGACACAGAAATGGTTCGGAGACAACAAGGCGGATGTTGTGGAGTGGCCAAGTCAAAGTTCAGACTGGAATTTGACAGACGATTTGTGGTAGGGCTTAATAAGGGCTGTTTCCAAGATGATCTCCATGCAACCTGACAGAGCTGGAATGGATTTTCAAGAAAGAAAGTAGTAAAACTGGAGGGTCAAGGTGTGAAAACCCAAATGGGAAATGTCCACAGAGACGCCATACTGTGAGTGAAGCCAAAGGCTACTAAATAATGGCTTGAAGGAGATAAATATTTATACAGTCACTTATTTTATAATAAATATTTCAGTTCAGTTGACATTATTTCGTAAAGATCTGTTTTCACTTTGATATTAAAGGGGTATTTTTTGAGAAAAAAGCTTTTGACAAAAAAAAAAAATCCTTTTTTATATTGTGATTGATTTGCAAAAACAATAAAAATGTAAAGCATCCAAGGGAGCGAGTGCTTTTTACAGGCACTGGACATTGGGTTTCTGAATTTGCTGATATATACTGTATTGAAGTTTCCCAAGTAAAGGGTACAATGTTGTATTCCAGGTTAGGTTTTGAGCTAACCACCTTAAGACCACTTTGGTTGCCTGGTTCTAACTAGTCACCTACACGACACAAAAGGACACAAAAGGAGCACATGTGTGTTCCCAGAACAAATGACCCACTTGCAGCCCACCTTGGGATCATTAGAGACCCACATGGGCACCATTTTATGAGTCAGAACAACAGCTCATCACTCACTCATGAGAGACTCTCGTGGGACTGTTTGCCAGGTGGGCATCGCACACGGCTTCGGTTCAGGATATTATTTTTGTCATGCAGACTAATGAGCACCTGGTAAGTTAATTGTGGAGGCAGCACATCTGATTACCAGCTTTAAATATACTTGAATGTATTTACAAACCAGCCAAACAACTAAAGTGGCTTTCACCAAATAAATCGCTGCGCCACATTCTTAAGCTCGAAATATTTCCCACCTGGAAGTCATGTGGGTGTCCTTCTTGCATCTACCTAATCGCTGTTTGGGAGCAAGCATTTCCTCTAATAGATCAAAAAGTCAAAGGGACATTGGGTGCAGATACGGTAAGAATGTGATCGTATGTGTGCGTGTCTCAGAGAGGGTTCCTGAATAAGGGGGTTAGTGCATAGTCCAAACCTGACAATACAATCACCCTTCAGTACTCCCTTATGGGCGGTCTTCAAGGAGCCTGGGTTTCATCAGGTTTTGTATTTCAGACCTATTGATTATCTGCACTGAGGGGCCTCTGTGACAAACCCTCAGCGGGACTTCTCCATCAGTAATGAGTAGGCTAACCTCTTCACAAACACACACAGTCACACACACACTTGCTCTTCCGTGTTATTGGTTCCCGGGTTATAAAACAGAGACGTGGAGATATGGGAAAAGCTTTAAAATCTTGAGCTGACATTGTTTTTGATTATTTTTATGCCGTATATGCACTCACCTGTGAAACGACAAAAAAAAAAAAAAAACAACATGTACAACCTTAACCCTTCTGTTAATCTTTTTGTCATTTGAAGCTGACTGATTCGACTTCACTGACCACGGTCCTCTCTTCTGAATATAAGGTTATCTCGGTGACCTTTAATCAACAGTGATCATGGCAGGCACACGCTGGAGAACTGTAATTTCACCTGTAAAGACCAAAGACGGTTTTTAATAAATAAATAAATTACACTGCGTGTTATCTATGGAGATCTTGATGAATATGCGTTGCCCTTTCTTCCCCCTTTCTGTGACATCAGTGATAGACCCACCTACACGTTCGAGGAGAACGTGAAGGTGGGTCGAGCGCTCCATCTAGTGGCCGAGGGAAACATGACGTTCCATGATTTCGCCGTCGTAAAAATAACACCACGTGGACACAACGCTTGACGGCAGATTGTGAGCATGGCTTCCCAGTTGATCTGTGGCGAGACTCAAAGCAGGTGAATAAAATTGGTATTCATTCAGAAATAATTACTGTTCTCCTCCGGAAACTAAATATCCCCCAAATTGTTGACCTTTTAGGGTGAGTTCAGTGCTAAACAGAGACGTAAAGCAGTTTGGGAAAAAGTTCATGTTCGACTGTAATGAAGAAACCTGCTGGAACTCAGACCAGGTAAAAAACATGAAAATAATAATAAGGAAAAGTGACAGCTTTGTTCCAAGTTAATGTTGTAATTTTTTTTTTTTTTTTTTACAAACTTTCCAGTAAACAGTGTTGCATCGTGAAGAAATAAAGCTGATTTAAACAGCTAGTCCAAGATAACTTGGGTTAGATCAGAACTAATGTACACAACATTAAGACAAAGGTTTGGAGGTGGTATTATGGTCTGGGAACACTTGACCCTAAAGCCTGGTTACTCTGTTTATCTAATTGCTCAACTTTCTCCTTCTTCTTTCGGTTGTGCAAAAAGTGAGTGTAGCAGCCAAAGATGGTTAGTTCGACTTAAAGTCATCATATTTTCTGTCATTTGGGATTTCTTTTCCTCCAACATTTCTTCTTGAATGTCAGACTTGACTAGAAGAGATAAAAAGCTGAGATCACTTTGGCCTAATATTGATGAGGATGCTTTTTTTAAATAAAACAAGACATTAAATGATACTGTTAAGAATTGTATTCAAAATAAGTACGTGCACCAAGCATAGTATTACAAAACATTAATTAGCATTAGCATTCTGTTGGGAATTTAGGATACTAATTGACCAAGACTTGAGATTTTTTGCAGAGATATTTTGTTCTAATTTTCTAAAGGTGCAACACCAACTTATTAATAGATCCTGACAACAATGATTGTCAGCAAAAGTAATTATTTCAGCTGAACATGCTACATGTAAATGTTCTTTTATTTAATCAGAACTAAAGATATCAGAATTTCTTTTATTTGAATTTGGTTGAATACGTATTTACTTGAAATGATGATAAACGATTAGGGTTTTGCTCCAATGTGCAGCATATTTTCTAGACTTCCAGGAGTTCAGAAAATAGAAAACTGCATATTTTTTTTATGACATATTGTACTGTCCACGTCCCCTCTTTGTCAGGGGGACTGTCAGTGGGTGCTGCTGGAGTTTCCCCAATCGGTAAAAGTCTCAGAGGTGAAACTCCAATTCCAGGGCGGCTTCTCGGCTAAAACGTGCAGATTAGAAGGTAAACGCTGCGGTTCCTTGAAAGAAGTAATTGCCATTCTAACTTTAGAGTTTCCTGTAGCAAGCGTGACAAGATGATGCAAACTATTTTTGTGTTTGTGTTTTCTGCAGGTTGCTGCAAAGACGGAGACTTCACGGGGTTGAGCCAGTTTTACCCAGAGGACAATAACTCTCTTCAGATATCCTCACTTAAACGGTTACATTAGGACTACAGTCATGCATGTTGCATGTTCACAAGACATGTATGCAGGTGCTTCTCATTAAATTAAACATTAGGGTAAAACCTTAATATTGCTACGCAAGTCATTTTTTTTTGCCAAAAGTAATTTTATTATTGTTATTATTTTTGCCTAATTCATAATTTGGCAGTTAAAAGGCAGTGATATATTTTCTTTCTGCCAAAATCACTTTTGGCAAAAAAATAAAAAATAAAAATTACTTGGCCGATAATTTTAGGAAGGATACATTGCTAATATTTTATTTCAAAAAGTGAATTTATAATTGTTCACTACTAGTTGTCTAAAAAATTTTTTTTAGACTCATTAATCTTTGCGTGATGAATTTATATAGTTGGATTTTGACTTTTTCAGCTGAAATTTTTTTCCTGTACATTAAGATGACTTGATGAAATGAATTTATTAGTAATGACTTAAAGCCATTTTGAAAAAAACAAAATCACAACAAAAACATTTGCATTAATCATCTAATCTTTTTTTTTCTTGTATCCAGCAGTTAATGTAAAACAGAAAATGAAACATTTTTACGTATTTGCGCTTATTATAGAAATGTAACGTCAAACAAACAGCACGCTTCCTGTTGCTGTTCTGTTCGGCTCATAATAGTTATTGGACAATATTTTTCTGACCATGTTGTTCATTATCGCCACCCCTATTTTGTTCTTAACTCCACACCCACAGCTTTCCCATACAGGAGGCCCCCACCGTGGACAAAGTAAAAATACTGTTTGAGAACAGCACTGACTTTTTTGGGAGAATCGTTGTTTATTCCTTGGACATTTTGGGGGAAAAAACCTCATGAGCACTTTTTTTTTTAATGCTCTCATGAGAGAGGAAATAACCCGTGGCCAAAGTACAGGGTGGTGTGGTGACACTTGGAAAACATGTCATCTGTAGTGCCACCTTGTGAACTGATGCAAACGTGGCCTTTTTTGGTATTGCTGCGTTCAGACGGCCGTGTGGAAGTTTCACTTCATGTCAGTAAAACAGGAAAATGCACACATTGGACACTTTGATGGCCATAGCAATGTAAAGTTTGCTGCGTTTAGAAATGTATATTGTGCCTTTTGAATTACACGACTGCTTTATCGAAAAATAGCATTTTATTAAGGCTTTTTTTTTTCTCCAGATCCATTCAAAACAATTCTACAGAACAACTGACATTTCATTCATTCTTTTAAAATAGCTTTCTTGTACATAAATTGTCAAAAGAAAAAAAATCAGTTTTAAAAAAAAAAAATTTTTTTTTAACTGTAAGTGCATAAATAAATCCATTTGTTTACATTTCTGTTTTCTGTTGTGTTTTGTCGATGAGACCAATGTTTTTACCATCTCTAAATGTTGCATGGATGTGAGCGAAGCGTCTTCTGCCTAATGTTTCTACGGGTTTGTTTGATGTCATGTTGGCTTGTAGAGTTTCAGGATGTGGTCCTCCAACACTTTCTGAACTAGAAGAGAAAGGGGGAA
The DNA here is from genome assembly GCA_903067055.1 of Poeciliopsis paucimaculata. Classification (NCBI taxonomy): domain Eukaryota; kingdom Metazoa; phylum Chordata; class Actinopteri; order Cyprinodontiformes; family Poeciliidae; genus Poeciliopsis; species Poeciliopsis paucimaculata. The sequence continues at coordinate 13,164 of CAEGAD010068665.1, forward strand.
AAAGTTTTTTTTGTTTGTTTTTTAGTGTTTTTACAGATCATTTATGACAACAGCTTTTAAAAATGGTTTAATGAATAATTGTAATTATTGCCTTGCAAGCGTATTCATATTCCATTAACTTTTACACATTTTGGTTAGTTACAACCATAATCTTTAATTTCTTTATTTGGGATTTTATGCAAAAAAGAAAACTAAGCAAAAGTAGTGATGCATTCATGGTGTTCCTTTTTTTTCTTTTTACCAAAACCCAGAAAGTGTGGTTTTAATATTTATTCAAGACATTTTAATTTGTCATCCCTGAATAAAATTTTGTGCAACAGAAGTGGGTAAATAGTTTGAGTATATTTTAATCTCAGTGTAACTACAGCTGCACTTTGAAGACCTTCAATGTTGTTTTTTTAAAGAACATTTATGAACTGAACAGTCATGTGGAACAACACATGAATTAATTTGTTGGGTGGTTTAAAATCGGGTTACGTCAAACAATAAGCCACTAATAGCAGAACAATCTGATTAAAAATTTAAACTTAACTTGCATTCAAAATGTGTTTTTTTTTTTTATATCACATAAAATCCTAATAAATTACATTGCAGTTTGTGGTTTTAACATGACAAAATGAGAGAACATGTAACTCCTTAGAGCAATCTAATACATACGTTTTTTGTGTCCAAGAGCAACAGCTAAGGCCATTGGACTGTAGCCAGAGTCAGACTCTATGGTCATATCTGCTCCTTTGGCTGTAAGAGATTACCATTGTTAGAATAAACCTGCTTTAACAGAGTGTTATTACTATTATTCTATGTATATATATTTTTTTGTATAAAAAAAGACATGCAATGTACCAAGTAGAGCTTCCACACATTTGACGTGGTTCCCTCGTACAGCATAAAGAAGAGGAGTTCCACCATTCTGAGAATAAGAAAACACCAATAAAAAAACTGGTTATATATTGATATATAACTTATTCTGCTGATTTATATTCAGCATGTGTGAGGGAAATGTCTAAAGTCCCATCTGTACCCAGTCGTAGGTGTTAATGTCCACTCCATGTCTGAGGAGAGACTCGACGATGTCCACGTAGCCACCAGAGCTGGCCAGAGTCAGGGCGCTCTCTCGCTCTCTTGCAATTGTATTGGGATCTGCACCCTTTAAAATATATTTCTATGAAATTTTTATTTCATTGAAAAGGAAACTAAGAGTTTCTATGTAACGCATGTCTTTTTTTTTTTTCTCCTAACCTTTTCCAAGAGAAAGTCCACCATAACTTTTTCTCCAAACGCAGCCGCCCACATGAGGGGTGTAAAACCCCGATCATCCTGCGTGGTGAGCACTGAGGTGTCTGCAAGATAAAAACACAAAACTCTCGGAATTGTGGAATCAAGTACTTTTCAAGACAACAGGAAGGGATTTTCTTACCTTTACTAAGATGTGCAGCCACTTGCAAAATGTCACCCTGAGCTGCCAGCTGATGTATGGACAGAGCTGTTGGGAGGTTAAAAAATAACTCATACAAATCATCCAGAAACGATGAGGAAACACCTACAGTTTTGACCAGAGGTTTACAACCTTTCATGGGGGTAAAAAGTCATATCCATTTTGGGCTTTTAACTATTGACAACTTTTTATCTTGTTTCTTTTTTGGGTGTTTTTTGTATCTGGATGGACTGATATGACGAACAACTTCAAAGATCTAGTAAAACACTGGGCATTTGAATTTATTGCAGATTTAGTCTAATACATAAAATCGTCATGACCAACATTTGGATAAATATTTCTTAGCCATAAATACCCCTACGGAATACTTTTTGTACCTATCAACAAGCTCCTGGCTGAATAAATGACCACTTTTTTGGGTGAACCAATAAATTTAAATGAACTTTTAAATTCAAGCATAATTTTAAGCATACTCCATGACTTTATCAATATGGTTGAGGATGGCACTGAAAACACGTAATGGCGCAATTGTTAAGGTGTTGAAGGATTTGAGCAGCCAGCTCCATCATGGTGGACAGTTGGAACTCTGATCTTTGGTTTGAGAGCCATATTTTGACATCTCCAAATGTACTTCTTGTCAATGTGGCCAAACAGCTCAAATAGATCCCTACAGATCTGCACCCTTTCAGTTCATGGCACTGTTAACTACTGTCACTGTGGACAGTGGCACTGGTGCTCCAACATAATCCAGGTTATATTAAGCCTATGGAAAACATACTATAAATTACAGGTGTTCTACTCAATTCTTGTTTTTTTTTAAACACTGCCATTGTGTAGATAGCTAGGATGCACCATCAAAAGTCCCAAATAAATATGGACTTTTGTACCTACAACTAGTCTCCTGATTTTTGAAACTGCAAGTTTCTAAGTGCATTTACTTACAGTCTAAAGTCGCTGGGCGTACTGTTACTTCATTCCCACGCTGCTTGTTGGTCAAAGTAGTGGAGTGTTTAAAGATGTCGTCCTCCTCCACATCCATCTCTGGAGAACCAACCAGAGAACATAGTGGACATAGACAGAGGTGATATTTTATTTACAGTCCATCCAATCTAAGACTACCATGATCAGATGACATAGAAGGCTCTGGTAGTGTAAAGTGTCAAGAATGTGAGCACATTTGGAAGATATAATACCCACGTGTTGAACTGGAAGAATGTTCAGCAGCATTGGACTGCTGACTGTGATGGCCATTTGTAACCTCTTCATCATCTCTGCTCTCCATCATAACTGCATAAAACAATGTGATACTAGATTGTGCGTCTGCACAAACAAGTGAGAGTTAGAAAACAGTTAATAAAATTCCTTACCTCATCCAGCCACATTCACAGACCCACTTCCTTTTGGGAAAACAGAAAGTGTAAAATTTCAGCTCGATCGCCGGATCGTTTCGGTTTCCGGACAGTTTAGAAAGTACACTTCTCACGTTGTTCGTTGTTTTTTTTTTTTTTTTTTTTTTTTGCCAGTTAGAAACAATGTTAAGGGAACAGACGAGATGGAATATCGTTTGAATCAGCAGTCCGTTTCGGGTATCAAAGCATCTCTGACAACATTCGCGACGGAAATACGTTCGTCAGAGTCAGTGTTTCCGTCCGGAATCTCTTCGTGTTGCACAGATGGACAATAATACGGAAGCAGGGATCAGCTGACGCCGCTCTTCGCGCTGTTGGCTTCTGAGCGGAGAAACAAGCTTTTGTCATGGACGACCAAGAGATGCAACTGAAAGTTAGGAGAGGTAAACAGCAGCAAAACAAATCGGTACACCACTTTCTATTGTAACCAAACATTAACGTGGCAGCGCTAAGAAATGGTTGCTTAAGCTAGCGGACAAGCTAAGTCTTACTTATATAATACCGTTACGTGTTTGTTTCGCTATTGTTATGTTTCGTGGCACGAATTGCACATTTAATGCTGTGTCCTGGCTTGTTTGACCCCACAGTGAGTGACAAATTCACGGAGAGTATGTATGTCCTGGCTAACGAGCCATCAGTGGCTCTGTACAGGCTGCAGGAGCACGTCAGGAGGTCCCTGCCTGAGCTGGTGCAGCACAAGGTATTCCTCCTTCAGCTCGATGTTGCAGCTGTCTGCGGCATTAAAAGAGAGAGAGAGAGAAAACATCTTCCAGTAACACATTGTAATTTCAGTGAACAATCATCTTTAGACTATCCAGTTATGAGTCTGAAACTTAATTACAAACAAATATTTGCTCCTGATCTGCCTAACGCACTAACTGATGTGCTTTTTTGCTTTTTAGCTATGAATGCACTGGATTGTTTAACTAATCCTTATTTAATTTATTGATCCAGTGTAAGATGCTGACCTCCCCTAGTTATTCATATTGATGTTAGAATAATTAGTTTCATTATTGCTTACGTTTATATATTGTTTAGATTTCAAGACACAGGCTGTCACTCCAACTTTCTTCTTCAGAGTCATTTTAAAGTCTTTAAAATGACTTTAATCGATGGGAATTGTTGAACAGAACAATTGCGGCTGGTGGGAGTTGTTGTTATGTAGCTTGCCATATACACATAGCATATTGAGCTGTGTTGCCAGCCAGCAGCAGATGATGAATCAAACAGGTCATTTGGTATTTTGGAGAAGCTTGTTTTTATTTTAATTATGTCATCCTTGTGTTTATTGCTGCACATTAGCAACAAGGATGTGGGAACTTATTTTTTTCCAAACTAATATATATGTTTTAAAAAGTAATTTAAAATGCCTCGAAATGATCTATTGTATTTTAGGGAATTCTGATCAAATTAGTCAAAGTTCCGCTTTATAATCTTTTCTCATTGTCTCAATCTAATACTCGGTGGTCTAAAATAACTTTAGTTCAAAATTAAGTGAATCACAGCTAATTTCAAGGAACACACAAACAAAAAATATCTTTTTTTTTTTTTCACAAAAACGTTTTTTTTTCTGCTGAAATCAATTTTTTTCTAGAAGCATGCTACATGATGTCTTTCAATCAAGTTGCACTGCTAACTCTATATTTTTGATAAACTCTGTCAACATTTGTTTCTTTCTTTGTACCTTTTTTCCACAGACAGACATGCAGAGCTGGGAGGAACAGAGTCAGGGAGCCATCTACACGGTAGAGTATGCATGCAGGTGAGAAGCTTCACAGTGTTTGAATTAAGCAGAACCCCATCCGACAAAGTTAACTCTTGTATTTCCGTCTGTGCTCTGCAGTGCTGTGAAAAGTATGACAAACAGCAGTGTGTATTTCAAGAACATTGACACCCTTCTTCGACAAGCCATCACCATGAAGGAACAGATTAGTAACTTTAATGGACGCAGGTACAAACATTTTGTAAATATGAGTATAAATGTAACCCATAAAGTTTATCTCCCCATCTATAAGCTTTGGTATGTACCTTATTAAAGTACCTTCAACAATTATAAACAGCTTTAGAGTAATTTTGAGAATTGGAGAACTTTTTTATATACAAAAATAAAGGTATACAGTATTCCATTTTCTGTGTTAAATCTGAACAAAATATTTTCAATGAGATACTAGAAACATGGAAGCATTATTAATAATCCCTAATGTCTCTAAAACGCAATGATAAAAAAAACAAACATAATATCTCATGGCCGCTGAACCTTAAGCCTTATTAGAAAAATATATAACACATTGATCCAGAACATTGTTGTTTTGATCTAGTCAAAGTTTGGTCCAGCACTTGAATGAAATGCTGTGGTGTTATCTTAAGAGCTGTGTTTAACTCGTTTGGTGTTTATCTTTTCCCTAAATTTCACAAAGGCACAGCTGTGTATGACATGTGCTTCAAAACAAACATTGTCTTTGTTTCAGTTGAGTTTACTCCATTTTTACATTAACATTTTAAAATAAAAAAAAAATTGAGTACAAATGACCTTTCATTTGTAGATCCTTCAGCAAAATTCTTTTGTCTGCCAATTGTTAGGAAGGATTTTGTCAGGTTGCCATTATTTATTTCTTTTTTGTATTTTGTAAGTTCATGTGTCCTTCATCACTTCAAACTTTTGAACTCAGCTTGTATGTCTCTGAAGATGGCTTTCACACAGTTCTTTCCACAGGCCATAAATAATGATTATCTGTGTTTACATGCAATGCAATATTTCAAACTATTGACCTTAGTCTCCAAATTCAGTAATACCATTTTACCAGAACTGACAGTGAGAACCGAGTAAGTCTAGCCCACATCACCTCTACCCTTACAATTAATAAATTGTAAGGGTAGAGCAACATTAGGGTTTTTTTTATTCAAATTATATGGTGACCAAAGCAAGTTACCATATTTTTCAAAGTGAGTAAGAACTGGGTTTTCAAAATAATAACTATAATAAATAATTCGAAATAATGCCAAAAAATGCTCCTAATGTGTGACTGAAATTAAGCAGCAGGTTTGTACAATAAAAGCAATCATGTATATTTTCAATATATTTGGACACATTATTGTTTTACTGAAATTTTAGCAAATATTGAAAAAATTATATAAACAAAACTGAAAGCAAGATTTCAGAACATATTCAGTATTTTAAAAATTGCAATTTCTGGGTTAACCGTTAGAGAGCAACCACCATAGTTTGATAGGAAATCTCAAAGGTCTTCAAAAACAAGACTACAGCATCTTATGTATTTGTTTAATGAATGAAACAAGACATATTTTTGCTTGCCACCTCCTGTTGACACATTTTTTTCCCCTAGGAATGATACAAATGTTTCAATGGCTGCAAAAAGCCATTGAAACGTCTGTATCAAAGTTTGCATCCCATGTAAGTTTGGGCTTTGAGTGTCTATCTTTATACAAATGATTTTACCTTATTCGTCCAGATTTCCTAATAAGGTAAACAAATTGACAGTTACATAACTTTGTGCTTTCATTTATTAATTTGCATCATATTACCTTTTTATTTTTTTGCTGTTATTTTAATTGATGCTTATTTTTGAACCACTTTTCAGTTTTATTGTTTGTTTTCTTGCTTATTTCATTGCCCATTTTCTCCCATCAACACCTGCATGCAGACAAAATGATGTGACCTCACCTCCTGCTCCCTCTGTACCTGCTCCACAAAACTCACCTGCTTCCTCATGAACATTGGACACATGTGTCCAAGGTTAGTAGTTCTTCTAGATGTATCTAGAAGATATATTTTAAGTAAACAAGTTCTTTCTTGCTACAGTTTATTTAAGGTTCTCCATGAAATATTTTTGAATACGTCAAGAAATGCAATCGCTCCACGCACACAATTCCGACATAAAAACACTTTATAAAGTGAAATAATGTATTTACAGTATTATGATAAAGTTCACAGATGTGCCAGCTCAATATCTAGTTGGTGTATTATAGCTCATTTTGTTGGACTGGTCAACAACATCAAGGTTTTAAAGTTGTTCCTATAATTTAAATTCCACTGTGTACTGCTGGTCAGCTGAATTAATATTTCCCATATTCTTCCATCACTTCAGAGAAAGACAAATGCAGCTCTTTGGAAATACTTCAGTTAAATTTCTACATGAAAAGACATTACCAGTTATGGTTTGAAATTGAATACAGTGCCACAATATGCAGTGGTCAATCTACGAGCAGCATGACATTTAAGCTGCAGGCTGGCTACTCGAGCATATTGTCAGAGTAATTATCAGCTTGTTATTCACCTATAAAATGCAAAAGAGGAGAGGAAAAAATGACAAATTATGCCCAATTAAAAAAAAAAAAAAATCCTGTATTTGACAACTACTGAAAAATGTTAGAATTTTGTTTAATTCCTGAGGAGGATCTCAGGAATCAAACTTATTGATATGGGGTTTAGAACTGCTGGTATTTTTTAACATCTATGGCTGTAATTATGTTGCATCTAGTGGATTTTTTGTTTTATATAAAAGCATGTAATGCATTGTTGTTTCAGTATGTGGTGTAAATTACACAGTCCTGTAAAACCAGGGGTAGTTTTGGTTAAGGTTATTATACTGTCAGCATCTAACACTAGTCAATATCTGTGTTGTTCAGATTGGCGAATCATGTTTAAAGTTGACTGTATACCTTAAACTTGGCCATTTTGAATGCAGCCAGACAAGATGAACTTGCCATTTGCACACTGAAGAAACACAGAGCTTTCCCTCTGCGGTGGGGGTTCACTTGCTCCACAAACTTGCAGTCAGATATCAGTTCTCTAATTCCTCTGAAAAGAATGTCAGCTCACACAAGCGTAGAGTCTTTTGCTGAAATCCCTGATTTGCGTGCTAAGACGCTCCTCATCTCGTTGTTGACTCCATTCCAGGGTTTCACCTGGGCGTGTAGTAAGCCAGATTCAGTAGACAAGGTCCGGTGCATTTGAGGGCAGCTCCCTCCTGCACTGTATCCATCTTTATCGCTGGAGTGGCTCTGAGAGCCTTCGGTGGGGGAGTACTGCTGCTGATAATGCTCCCTCTGCCTGAGGTTGCCACACGTTGGGTAAGAGATCGGCTGCTGCATATGATGAGACTGGCTGCGGTGAATCCGCGGTCTGTCCAAGCCGACTCTTAGCTCACAGGGCCGTGAGATGGGCACGCTGCTGCTTCCGTGGTCGTTTTGATAGAGGGTGTCGGCTAGGTCGCTTTTGTAGTGCGTGGCGCTTCGGGAAGCTTTGACAAGGGAGTGTATCACTGCCACCAGCAGGATCAGGATCCCAGAGGAGAGTATGCAAGCGCTGGCGATGCCCGTTTCCGTCTCGAATATCAGGAGCATGAAAATGGACATTGCTGCCGAGAAAGAAGAGAAGGTCGTAGAAAACTTGATTTACCTGTGCAGACAGTATTTTAATGCACTATCAGCAAACAATACAAGTCATTAGAGACCCAAATAACTGTAAACCAAACACATACTGATCGCTGCTTGTCTCATTGATATCCTGTTTGCCTGCAGGAAACGGACCATAGACCCAGGAATGTTGAAGGAAGCGGCAGAAAGGCACAACTCTGGGATGTAAAGAGACCTCCTGAGTTGGCCTTCCCGACCATTTGACTGTGGCTGAAGTGGGGTCAAGGGGAGACAACCAACCATCACAATGAAGTGACCCCCCTCCACCACCCTTCTGCTAAAGTAACTCGCCACTCTATGGAGCGGGGTGCACCAGCACTGCCAGGTTCAGCATTAGAAACACTTAAGTCATGGCTGCTCAAAGAATGCATTGTTCTCTGAAACTGGATGGCTGGATCAGAGGAAAAGCAGCAGCGCTGGTATGCCACTGCTCCTGAAAACACCAACTAACACAACATTGCTGTGGATGCTTTTTGTGGGTTTTTAGCTACAGAGAGGTGTCTATGAAGTGCTTTAGTAGTAAACAGTGATTAAGAAAAAATGTAAAGTACTGTTTTGTTTTCTGTCTGTCGTTCCTACCTGCCAAATAGACAGACACCCCCAGGCAGAATAGTCCAATCGCCACATGTCGTACAGCTCTGCTGTCCAGAAGGAACCAGTCTGCTCTGTTGAAAGAGATCCCATGTCAGCACCTACAGTATGTTTGCACTTTCACGTTGATGCTTCACTTTTGAAATTAGTGTGTTGGTTAATAAAAATAGAGCAATATCTTTGTGTTTATGTGTTTGTTTTCCAAGAAAAGTTTGTGTTGTCAAAATCTTGGGATTACTGGGTATTTGGGTTTATTTGATTTGCATATTGTGACACTAGTTATTAGTTCCCCTTTTTCTGGAATGCCCCCTTGTGTCAGCAGGGAGGTCCCAAGCTTTGGTGTTGAATTAGTATACCGACATGGGAAAGGGCCAGCGCGAGGCCGTGTGCTGGGTGCATAATAAGAGGAAGGCCATTGTTTAGATGGGATTCATAAGGGTTGTGGGGGGTGTTGACCAAAGGCTTTGCAGTGCAGGCCTTTGCTCTCTGACACATAACCTAGCCCCATTTTTTTTTTTTTTTTTTTTTTTTTTGTACTTCTGAAACTATGTTTTCTTTACACAAAAACCTAATGGTTAAATTTAGTATCCAGGACAAGGCTGTGGTTAGTAGCATTAACAACGAAAGAAGATTGTGTGGGCACGAGGAGAAACACATGCAAACAGCTTTTTTTCTTTTTTTTTCACCAGTAGCAACAGCGTTTTGAACAGAAAAGAGGAACCAATGTAGGATGTGAAGCAGAAATACTTGCTTTTCTTAAAATTAAAATATGTGATGAATTCCAAGGACTTTCCGTGCATAGGACATTATTTTCATTTATTTTAAAGAATTACAAAAGTCATGAGAAAATCTAAGTAATGATACCTGGGAAACACACAAAAATGTGTTTGTTTAATTTCTGTACTAGACTAACAAACAAAATAATAGTGATTAAAAATAATATGTCGACCTTTGAAAGGGCTGCATTTATTACAAAATATTCACCCAGGCAGCAACATGTCAGACTTATCAGAGCTTGTGTTAACTTCGCTAGAACCTTCAGGGAATGTTTCCCAAAGTTTTGACCAGGTATAAACCTCAAAGAGCTGTCAGGAAATGTTGGTCTGAGGTTATTGATCTAAGCTTCTGATAACCTTTAGTAAATGTTGCCTAAAGGCATAACTTTCTAAATAAACACAAAAGAAAGAACCATTAATTGAATGTTCTCTTACGTTACGAGAACCCAAAGGGGAAAAAAGAAGTGTCATATTGGAAAAAACATTCAGGCAACTCCCTCTTAAACGATATTCTAACCTTCAGGGAACCTTTAGAGGATGATTTTGAAAGGTTAGTTTCAACATTGACAGCAAAAGTTTGTGGTAAAGGGGAATAATGTTGAAGGTTCCTTATATGTTATCTACAACTTGTATGTTGAGGAACACCATGGGAACATTCCCAAAAGGTTCCCCGAAAGCTTAGCGGTGTTTTTTATGAAATAATCTTTAAAGAATCCTCAGAGAACGCTCACAATTTTTTTTACAATTTAATCTCGGAGAACATTCTTTTTGGAACTGAATGGAAAATTAAAGAACGAGCTGGGCCAGGATTCAAGACCTTTCCGAGCAAAAACTGACCTTACTGACCCTAAATAAATTATGTTTTCATAAGATTATAACAAGTGACCCTCACAGAAAATTCAGGAAAAGTTACTGATTTTCCATGCTGATGCACAATGACACAGAAAGTTTCTGAACTTGCATGGAATATAATAATCTACAACTTTCAAAATGCAACATTGGAGAACCTCCAAGTTGGATTGATTCTAAGGGTTCTCGTCAACTGGTTCAATTTATTAACACGGTCAATAAATTGCACAATTTTACTCCTCAGCGACCAAAAAATGAAACGTAAATCTCTCCCATTTTGAAAGCAGTTCGAAAACCCCTCAACAGGTTTAATTAATATTCTAATTAGCTATAAATTACGGTTTCAATCTGCGTCACAACTGGACTGAACTGGCTGCTCCTCGAACCAGCTGCTTCAGTTGCAGCAGGCCAAAAATACCTCTCGGTGTCCTGCTCCCCTCTGCAGACCTCCGTGGAAAAGTAGCTGTGGAGGAGACTCACGACCACGGAGCTCAGGTTCAGGGTGAGGGACAGAGCAGAGAGAACCGTGGAGACGGGCAGCAGCACGGGCCAGACGTGCGCGGGTATGACCGAGGAAGAGGAGGCCACGGCGGCGGACTCCTTCACCGCCGCCCGGTGGGACTGCAGCTGGAATATGAGGATCACCGATAAGACGGTCATGATGGCCGACAGCACTCCCAGGAAGGACAGGACGATTAAGGACCTCTGGCTGTACTTGAGCGTCATGTTCACCCTGAAATTGGCTCCAGAAGGGCGGAAAGAGAAGCTTCCCGTCGTCCAGTGGGGCTCCCCAACTCCCTACAGTCCCGCGCCGTGTGCAGGCATTGCGGTGCGCAGGAAACGTTCCCGGAGGTCCTGTCCGGAGGAAAACTTTTCTTCCTCGGTATGGATTTCAGCTGAGTGGCAGGGCGCCCCGCTGCTCTGTCTGCGCATGTGATGGACTTTAAACCCCCCCACCCCCAGATTAAAAAGTTCGCGGCAACAATGGACTTTTTCTCCTGGAACGTCGGAAACAATGGCGTGGCGTATTCACGGGAGAGAGAGAGCCCCGAACACAGTCATCAACCAGGGACAGGACTGAGCATAATGTCCTACATGTGATAAAAAGTGCTTACTTTTTGTTTGTCTTGTGAGAATTACAACTTCAACTGATAGATATGAGCCCCATTAGTCATTAAATAAACTACTATTCCGAGTAAAGCAGGATTTGCTCTGCTTAAATACATTTATTATTACTTTTGTTGACTTCATCTAAATTATTTATTGTCAGTTTTCATCCATATTTGTTTTCACTGAAGATGAAATATGTAGCACTCTAAACACTTGTTCTCACTCCTGGTGAGTGTTTTATTAATGAAAATAATAATTTAAAAAAACAGTTGGAATACAGTACATTTTTTATCACTGTTATCAGGGCCACATTTATGAAGATGACAGCTCCAGGGGCCCTTTTTTAAGAAGCTTTTTATAAATACTGTTGTAAACGCATCAACTGTAGTTGTCCTTTCTAAAAATATCCCTTAGGAACTTGGCAAAATTTCTATAAATGTCTTCCTCCTTAAATAATTGTTCCCTGATTGTTATTACAGGTGATGTTGCACAGGCTTGCTGGCTGTGACCATTTTCAACAAGTTGCAGATTGGGGTGTCTAGACAAGATCCACAAAATGAAAGCCCCTCACAGTGATGGGTTTAAAACCTCTCTTCTTCTTTGGACATGTTTCTCACCTCTCCCGCCATCCTCCTCGCTGTGCTTCGTGCCATGAATGTTTGTTCTCTGCAAGCTTCGATCATCACAGTTCTAGATGTTTTAAGCTTTTCCATTTTTAATTTGAACCAAAGTGAGCAAGTTCAGTCCAGAAGCAATTTTTTCCCCCAGCATTTACAGCTTTAAGATCAACAAAAATTAGTGCAAATTAAGCAACATGTTCTCCTGCCTTTCCCAGTGTTAGGAGTGGCCAAGAGAAATGGGCCCCTGAGTCATGTCGCATTTCTAAACAAAGAAAACACTAAGACATGGGTTACAATTGAAAGTTAGTGGACTCTCTGATCAACCTAAAATGTAAAGTATTGTCAACAAAAAAATGCCTTCATTTATTTCACAAGAATTATTAGTAAACCATAAGATGTGATTTCAGAAAAAAGTGTGTATATATTTTTATGTGCCGCAATTCTTTCCAAGCAATCAAACATACTCACGTTAAAGGTTGCCTGTTTACCAATTGACAAATTAAGGAGATGATGCTTCTGTGATAAACATGAAAGCTTCTTACACATTTTTACAGTGTGTAAGAAGAGGGAGATGTTTCATGTTTCCTTTGGTGAGATGGCCTCAACCAAAAGTGGATGTATTTGCTTATTACAGGTCACAAACAACTGTAATAAATATATTTGGGAAAAACTAATAACCTCACATCTGTAGTGCAAAATCAGGCTTTCAACTAAGCTTGTGTAATTTCAGATTTGTAAAATACAGAGTAGGTTTTGCACAGAAAGTATTGTAAGTAATAATCTCTTAAAAAAAATAAAGTTTAACAAAAACCTTTTTAAGTCACTTTCTGTGGACCCCTGAAATCTAACATTATTCAAATTACACAACATCAATGCATCCTACTGTGCATACTTCTACATCTTGCAAAAAATAATCGGCACATAAATGTGTGTATATGATAAAAGGCTCCAGTCTACTTTTAGATTAGCCTACTTCTTATGCTGTAATATAAACAGCCATCCTCTCCTGGTGAAGTGATTAAAAGATTACTGCTGGTATTTTCAACAGGGCACTACATTATCCACTGCAGGTAGAATAAAGCATTTAAACTGAGGAGACGAAATAAATAGCGCAAATGCTTTGGGCATTCTTAGAATTTCTTCTGTTCAAAATGGGACCTTGTTAGCTGTACGCTACACTGAAGCTTGAAGACTTTGCAGGCAACTGAGCTCTCTCTTTTGGCTTATATTCCCTATTTTGTAAAACATGCTTTTTCATTTTTTGATTTTTGTTCAGCCTTTTTGTAAATCCTCTCTCACCTCTGCAGAAAAAGCATGACTTATGAGAGATTTTTTTTTTCATAAGACAAACTTCTTTTTTTTCTGCCAAATTTTTTACAGCAAGTTCCTTACCGTTCGTTTGAATCCAACTTAAGGGAAATTAATTTGTTTTTACGTGCTCTTCATAAACACAGTGATAAACCACAAGCACCTTGACACACTTAAAGCCTGCGACTTTTGTTACAAAGGCCTATCTGTTCTGTTACAAGTTGGGGGTTGGTGGGAAGGTAAAGGTGTAACCCTTATTCTGCTGCAGATAAGGCTGTAGCTATAAAGACGCACAATGTGAACAATTGCTCTCACACATGTACACTGACCATGCGGGCTATTTCTGAATCCGACAGCTTCACCACATGCTCTAAAAGGGACGTGGCTGATCTTGTCGAAAGCAGAAGTGAGAAGTTTCAGGAAAATGAAAAAAAAAAAGAGAAAGATGAGAAGATCTCAAAGGCACCTTTATCTCTGCACAGTTCTTCTCCTTTACTTGATTTATCACTGATTCCAAGTATGGTATGAATATGGTTGTCATTCGATTACCCCGACGGTCCACCGCACTGATAGAGGTTTCACCTAAAGTCACACAAATGAAAAAAAATAAATAAATATGTGTACAAAATCCCATTTGGAAACATAAAGTTTCCTCTCCACAGCAGCTTGCATGAATAGAGGGGGACCTGGCATTATTCTTCTACAGATGAATCCTGAAGGTATAGACTGTGGCGGTCTGCAGGGGATGTTGCTAAGTATTGCATCAGATGTACAGTTTGAGACCAAACCTCTCGGGATTTCAAACCGTGTGTGTCTGAACCCGTATTTTCAAGTGTGTCTGCGCCTGCATGCTGTTTGTCTGATAGTGTGTGAGGCAGTGAGATGGAGCTGTTATCCACACTTACGCAGATTATCTCTGCTAATAATTTGTTGCCCTATTATTTTTAGGAGGGCCACATATTGTTGTGTCTCCCAGAAATAGACAATAATGTGGCTCATACAGAGATTCATTTGTTACCTCTAAATATAATAAATGACCACATGTCTGCTCCTCGTTTTGATTTTGATCATCCTGTTTTTCCTTCTTTATTTTTTGTCTCGATACTTGGTATCGGTCACCTGCTTTTTATATTTTACAGCTATATTTAGGTGATCTAATCCATTTTAGCAACAGGTTCTGATGGCCCACATGTTTGTTTATAATGAGGGATTTGAGTTTTATTTAGAAATGGTTCACAGAAAGTTACAGGCACAATGCAACAAATTAGAATGTCATAAAAATGTAATTCAATTAAATAATTGTTTTTTTTTCCCAAAAAGTGAAGCTTCTATAACTGAATTATTGCAAAGAGTGATGCATTCCAAGCACTTATTACTGTTGATTTGGTGATCACAATGAAAGAAAACCAAAAATTAGGTTTTTCAGAAAATGAAAATGTGATAAATTGTCAACTAAAAAAAGAAAGATTTCAATACAATAAAGTGAGGCTTCTGAAACATACTGTATATCTTTGTACTGAATAACAAATGCTCTCAGGGCTGTTACTTATCCGGCCTCTTTTCGCGTGAATTACAGAATCAACGCACCACAGCGAAAATCAGCCCGTGGTTCTTCTGAAGCGTTCAGGAAGCCCCGGTTGTTTTAATTTTGACCCTCAGCTCATCCACATAACTCTTTCGTGTCTCCTGTCTTCCCCCTGATGGTCCCCCACTGTCTCAACCCCACTGAAGTTGCATCAGGGAATCTTCTGCAAGTTAGATGGTTGCTTCTTTTATTTACTGTTATGGATTTTAGGCGTCACTGCAGACTTTCTAGATTAACGTTCGGGGGCATCATACGGCAGATAAGAGAGGCCTGCGCAGGATCGTGAGGGGAGCTGAACGGGTCACTGATCTTTGGGGCCTCCTTCTCTGTGCAGGATCTATTTCAGGGTGGCAGCAGAAACAGGGCTCTGAACATTTCGAGAGACTCAAATGTCTCTCAACAGTCAGAATCAGGCAAATGGTGCACCAAGCGTAGAACCATTTTGTGCTTTTTTTTTTTTTCCAATTGTGAAATAACCACTGATTGGTATGCTATTAAACTTGTTTATGTATACATAATGGCAGAGGAAAAATGACAGATTATATAAGGGAAACTACCTTTAG
>CAEGAD010068669.1:0-55508 GCA_903067055.1 Poeciliopsis paucimaculata
TATATATATACGTATATATATGGGAAATATTTTAAGTAAGATGAGTGTTTCAAAGTCCATAAATGCTATTGATGATAGAAGAAATGTTTAAATAATTGTACATTTAAGGATGAGAATATGAGATTTAAGTGTCGTGTAAGTTGGAAATAATTTAAGTTTATCTGGCGTTTGGACATTTAACTGTTTGTAAGTCGATGACTATGAAAGGGGAAGGCACTCATAAGATCTGGTGTCTTCTACCTGCTTCTTTTCGAACAGATAATATAAAATCGCATGTCAATTGAGTATGATAGTTTATTTCAATTTTCTATTTTTTTTTTTTTTGTCTTCTTTCTTGCTTTTACTTTTGTCTGTTTGAGATAAATAAATAAATAAAAGCTACAACTGGGTCTGCAAATTATCTAGTAGACAGCAGGCTTGTATTAAAGTAACATTTTGTTACTTTAATACTGATAATGTGTCAATGCTAAAAAAATGAGAAGGGAAACACCCATATGCCTCTAACCTGACTATGACATTTAATGTATTGTCTGTTTTTAACAAACAATGCTGTGATAAATACTAACGCCTGCAATGTTTTCTCCCCAGAAACATCAAGACATTACTGAACTCATTTAACCTCCCTGAAGGCAGCATCAATACCACCAGCTACGATGCGGCATTTAGTCACCTGAACAGCTCCCATCCTGATGTCATCCTTGGCCTGAATCTCCAAACCTGCAACATGCAGAAACTCCTCAGTGAGGTCACAACGTCGATGAACGTCTATGAGATTTTCCGTGTTCTGACTTTCCTTGGCTCTAATGTGTGCGTCTTCGTTCAGGGAGTAGAGGGAACAGGTCTGGCCTTCATCGTCTTCACTGAGGCCATCACCAAGATGCCCGGCTCTCCTGTCTGGTCCGTCCTCTTTTTCATCATGCTCCTCTGCCTGGGAGTCTCCACGCTGTTCGGCAACATCGAGGGAGTGGTGGTTCCCTTGAAAGACCTGAATGTGTTACCCCGAAGTTGGCCTCACGAAGCATTGACCGGTACACTGTCGCCAAAATTTCCAACTTCAGATTGATGACCTGTTGTTTTTAACCTTACCTTGATGCTTCAGGAGCAACATGCATCGTGGCCTTTATCATCTGCCTCCTGTTTGCACAACCCTCGGGCCTTTACTGGGTAACTCTCTTTGATAACTTTGCTGGATCGGTTCCTCTACTGACCATTGGACTATTTGAGCTGATTGCTGTCGTCTATGTCTATGGTATCGACAGGTTCGTTTTTCCCTAAGCTACAACATTTAAAGATAATCTGCTTCTCTCATTTGACTAATCTGTAAACACGTTGTCCTGGCAGATTCAACGAAGACATTGAGTTCATGATTGGACACAAGCCATCCATCTTCTGGCAGATTTCATGGAGGTTCATCAGTCCTTTAATCATCCTGGTCATCTTAGTTTTCTACCTGGTGACTCAAACGCAAAAAGAGCTCACGTATTTAGTCTGGGACCCAAACTCTGTAAGCAACCTCCAGAGTTGTCATCTCAACTGGGTGAAATTGTTAAAATGCTAAAAAAAAAAAAAAAAAAAAAGAGTGTGTTGTACTTTATGTTTCACAGGAAGAGTTTCCGGTTCAGGCATCGGTACCGTATCCTCCGTGGATCTACGCTGTCATCTTTCTGCTGGCGGGGATTCCCAGCCTGGCTGTGCCCGCGTACGCATTATGTCGGCTGGTCTACGTTCAGTGCAAGAAGAAGAAAAAACCCAGTGAGAAATCGGGCCAAAATCCTGAAAAAGACCCCAACACCGTGTATAAAACAATTGCCTTGTGAGTTTAGCCTTTATCTTTGGCAACACTTTATGTATCACTGCAAAGAGTGTTTTGCCTTTTTATTGTCATAGATGTATTTCATTGATACATTTCTGTTTTCAACTGTCTGCCTCCCCACAACACTTACAAAGTGACGTCTCTTTATCCATTTTCTAAACCTTGAAAATGTGTTTTCCTGTTAAAACATGCATGTCCTATTGCTAGGCAGAATAACATTTTTGAGTGAATGAATAAAAATGAAATCTGCATTATATTTTGCATTCAACGCATCATTTGTTGCCAACAAAGTCATCAAAATTGCTTCCAGCGACACACAAGTTGAAACGTAGAGGATGTGGAAGAGTAAACCGTCCAGTGGAGGGCGCTCTTACAAAGACGAAACCTGAGGGTGAGCAACAACAGAGGCATCTGAACACAACCATGTAATACTTGCATGAATCAAAAACCAGAATATGTTTATTTCAAAGACTTACAGGCTCTACAATAAACCACAAAGAAAAGTTAGCTACTCATGTATTAAAACCTACATCCGGCTCTAATTGCTCCTTTGTGCAGTCAGCTGCTTGGCGTCGCTCTAAGGATTTGTGTCAACGGTCGCACACACAAGTACCCTGCGAAACATTGTGTTTTGTTCTTTTTGTTCTCGGCTTCTGTCTGAGCAAAACTCCCCCCTTCACGTTCTCCCTGCAAAATGAAAAGTGCAGCCATGTGCATACACAAACAGCCTCCATGCAGGTTTACACAGATTTTGTAATCAATCAATCAATCAATCAAATTTTATTTGTATAGCACATTTCAGCAGCAAGGCATTTCAAAGTGCTTTACATAATAAACACAAAAAAACAAAGTCATGCAACAGAGAATCAACAATCAAAAACTACATTAAGTCAAGTGCCATAACAATGCAAATAAAACATTTTAATATTTAACCTACAAAACTCAGCCAATGGACGTTGACCTACTGGGACCTTCAAAAACTCGGTTAAATGTGATATTCCACATAAATGTGATGTAATAAAATATTTCATGCATTATAATTATTAATTATATATTAATAATAAATACATAGCGCCCTCCAGATGTCTTTTCTCACCTCCCTTACCGCCCTCACCTCCCTGAACTACACATCCTCCCTAGATGTGTAGTTCAGCTTCTCGACTGTTCATATTTGCAGGTTTATCTTGTGATCCCTTGGAGTTTGAGTTCTGCTGGTCGCTTTCTGTTTTTGTTGTCCCAGTCACGTTCCGGGAGCGATTCCCAGTATTTTTCCTGCTCTGAAGCGTTTACATTTTAATCATTTCCCCTCTGCTCCCCCTACTGTTGCTCCCCACACAGCTGTTACTCATTGAGTTCATTCAACTTCCCCCTTTTTCGCTTTGGTAATCATTGCTTTTGAATTTCTCATCCTCAAATTTTCCATTTCTCCTCACTGGAGGGTTTTTTTCCCCCTGTGTTTCTGGTTCTGTCTTCTTCCATAAGTTGTTGTTTTCTGCTTTTTGTTAATAAATCTACTTCAACGTGACATTGCCTACTTCCTGTCTGCAGTTGGGTCCTTCAATTTCATTAAATATGGCAATGTCGGAAAGAAGTTATTTTCTTGCAGGCATTTTCTCAGTTTTAGAGATCAACACACATCTGGAAATTTGGCTAAACAAAATTATTTGTTTAGCGCCCCTGCGCTACGCCTTGCTAACAGAGAACGCTTTGGATTATTGCAAAAATATTCCTAGGCATTATGAACAATTTAAAAATGTAAAATAAAGTTATCTCAACTACATAAAATTTTAATTTTCTGAACATTATACATGTAATTGTGTAGGGGAAAAAGAATGATTGTCTATCAATGTTGGATTATCTTCCCCCCCAGTGATTAAACACATCCGACCTGAAGAATGCGTCAGCAGTAAATGTTTTCAGCCTGAAATTTCTTCTCTTTTTGAGAAAAAGTCGTGGTTATTTCTGCGACGCATTTCGGCCATGATGATTTTGCAACATCATTTGCAGAAAGACACGCAGAGAGAAGTGAACCAAAAGTTCAGGGAATAAAACTGAAAAACCATTTTCTCGACGTGTTGCATGAGGTTGTTGGCTGACACCAGTTTCTGGTTCTTCGAAAGCAAAGTAAAAAAAAAAATTAAAAAACAGAGCGAGAGAGAGAGAGAGAGAGCCATGGTTAAACATTTTCACATTGGTCTGCAGTAAAATACGAGGCAATGCGGACCAAAGACTAACTCACCCAGATGACACACCATGAGAACCGGGGCATGGAAAATTACAAGCAATCTGCACAATTTTGGCATAAAACGGCTTGCTGCGTCAAGTCTGACATTTATTCCAGCTGAGCTACAGACAGTAAAAAAAATCAGGCATTGAACGTCAGATGTGGAGGTTACTGATTAATTAGCTTGTGATGTCGTTCCGATTTTGATTACAAAACAGTAGAGGCTGTTGAGTCTCATAGGCGTAATGAAAAGATAGAAATTACAGCAAGGGGAAGCTAAAATAGTTCCTGGTGGAACTTTTGTGGTAACCCTTCATTTTTTTCCCCGTCTTGATTCATTGATTAGGCTTTACTAACTCCTTATTTTGTTCTAATTCTTTAAATCCCACTCTTTGTTTAAATCTAACTGCTGTGCCACTATGGGAGAGTTGCAGACAGTAGTGGTTGTGGATACGGCTCACCTCCCAGGGTAGAATGGCCCCGGGGGGCGTCACAAGCACTGTTAACCACTGATTATAACGTTGGTATTTCAATGAGGTTTTTGATTTAAAGCTGAATCCAAAGGCTGATGAGTGGATGTTTGATCATCTGCATTCATGCAAGATCTGCCAATGTTTGCGAGGAGCAATCGAGGGTGGACCACAACTGACCACTCTAGCATTTTATGCAACACATAATGCATTTTACAGCTTTGTGTATCCTGCATTTTATTGCACTACTAAAAACTTTACAGTTTTATCATCTAGGCAAGAATTATGTGTGTGTTTTTTTTAAACTATTACGCAGGAACTAAAACAAAAAAACAAAACAAAAAAAAAACACGAGTTAAAAGCTTAAAAGGTGTCACTTTTATCTAACCTGAAAATGGACATCGAAATTCCCAATCCCCTCAACGCAGGACGACAGCTTTTACTTTTGTTGCTCCTGCTTGTTACATAAAGTAGCAACAGCTGCTTCAATTGGATTGGACGTTCTGATCTGTGGTCTGTTCTGAAAAAACCACAGAACGCAGTTACAACTTGTACAACCTGTACTACAGCTGCTGAATAGAGCAGTAAGTGGGAATAATAAAGAAAGAAAACCTTGAAATATATATATATATATGTATATATATATATATATATATATATGTGTGTGTGTGTACATATATAAAAATATAAAATGACCTAATTTGTGTAAAGTCTTTCTTTCTTTTCCCTGTTTGTTACGTTCCAATTCGGTCGGAATGCACCTGACATTCCCGACCCGAGCACGGACATCATGGCTCACGGCCGGGAAGAGCTGCGGTCACGGTGCCTCTGTGTGATCGGGTTTTCCTCACACAGATGTCGTTCGCTGCAGCGAGCAGCATCACTGGGTTATCCATTAATTAGCTGGGAACACTCCCATTTTGAACACGGAGGGAGGTTTTGACCACTGAATCACTTGTGCTGTGTGTGTGTGTGCGCGCGCGTGCGCGCGTGTGTGTGCGTGTGTGTGTGTGTGTGTGTGGGCGTGTGTGGGGGTGCGTGTGTGTGTGTGTGTGTGCGCGCGCGCGTGCGCGCGTGTGTGTGTGTGCGTGTGTGTGTGTGTGTGTGTGGGCGTGTGTGTGCTCCCACTCCCTGTTTGTGACCTGATTTCACCATAAAAAAATTAAAAAAAAGAATCCAATGAAAAGCTGTTGCTCCTGAGTCAGAAGTAGTAGTTCCATTGGAGGAGAGTCAGGTAAAGGACAGGGAGAGGAGCTCCGGGCATCACTCTTACAAGACCGCTTCGGACTGAGAGTTCTGGACCAAATCAGAACTACCTGGATGAGGGAACAGGACCTGGGTTGATACAACAACTGACCGTATTGAGCCTTCTTTTTTTTTGGAGGGGTTTATTTGCACTGTCCAAGGATGGGGGAAGCAAAGAATTCTGCTACAGAGGAGAGACCCAAATGGGACAACAAGGTCCAGTACCTGCTGACATGCATCGGCTTTGCGGTTGGGATTGGAAACGTGTGGCGGTTCCCCTACCTGTGCCAGATCTACGGAGGGGGTGAGGATGCTGCCTTTGAGCGTCTCATGCTTGGTCTGGATTTCGGACCGATGCTCCCGACCTCTGCGTTTACCTCCTCATAGTCCCCAGGGTGGTATGTTCAAAGCTAAAGAGTACCAGAGAACAGGTGAAGTTGTGTAAGCAGGCAGTTCCAGTGAAAGGTGCTCAGCCTCTATCAACTTTACATATTGACTCTGAGATTTAGATTCGCACAGGGAGGATTTGACACTCTTGGGTTTTTGTGTAACTGCCTCAGAATGATTAGCTGGTCACATGGGCATTGAAGAGTTCTTGGGTTCTTGGTTACAAATCTACAGTTTTCTCAGAGAATCTCTTGAAAAAAAAACAAAAACAAAGCCCCTGCTTAATGGCACAAAACAAAACATACACATTATAATTCAGCTAAACCATATGAGAATGGTTATGATTTACTGTGTGATGATAAAGCCTCCTTGCCTTGAGGTCTCAGGCAAGGAGACCTCAAGGCAATGAGGTCTCCTTGCCTTGGTGTTGTCAGGTGCATTCCTCATCCCGTACCTGATTGCGCTGGTGTTCGAGGGCCTCCCCCTGCTGTACCTGGAGCTGGCGATCGGGCAGAGGCTCCGCATGGGCAGCATCGGCGTTTGGAAGAACATCTCTCCGATGCTGGGTGGAGTCGGTGGGTGGAAGTTCAGCTCCTCATCCTGCGGGATGCGTCCGCGCTTAGTATTTGTTCGATTTGTGGTGTTAAAAGTTTAAACCCATTTAAGACCCGACCCCGACACTTGTCCAAAGTGTGAGCCGGGGGCCACTCTTCTGATTTTGAGAATGAGTCAAATTTGCCATCAATGGAAACATTGTAGTCTTTAAATTACGGCACAACATTTAACCCAAAAATGTACTTTTTTTTTTTTTTTTTTTGTTACAGTAAAAGTGACGTACGAGGCAAAGTATTCATCACTCCTTTTGCATTCAACGAATAAGTGACTTTTACTCAATAGCAGACTTTAATGCACTCAAATCTGATTGCAATATATTTATTGAGCTCGGTCAAATACAGCAATACAAACTGTAATTGGTCAAATTACAGCCTATATCAATACAGTAACATACAGGATTTGACTATGTTATACAGTCATAATAAAAATAAAAAGTTACTTTTATTATGAAAATAATATTTTCATAACTTAAAAGAGTGAACCAAATTATATTCTTATCCCGGAAAATAGACTTGATTTATATATATATATATATATATATATATATATATATATATATATAATTTTAAATTGAGCCAAAATAGTTTGTTTTTTTTCTTTTTTCCTTGCAGGTGCTTATAATTTTACGATTTTGGACACTGCTGACTTGAGATGATTATGACCGAAACTTTAGCCCAATGTAAAGTAGAAAAATACCTTTCCTCATTAACTTACTTGTCTAATATGTTATATTCCAGTTAATAATTAAAGCAGGTTAGAGAAAACTCTATGTCCATTGCATGTTTTAGCTCTAGCAATGACCTCTGACTCTGATAAACCTTTAGGTTAACGAATATTACAAAATAAGCTTGGAAATGCTTATTGCTCGTTTGAGCCAACTACTAAAGTCCCAGTTTTCAAGCCAAACGTTGCACATTTTGATAGTAGCTCTTTGAAAAATGACAATATGTTTGATAAGAAGTTGTTTTATTGCCTGTTTCGTGTACGGATACACTGTTTCCTCAGGCTCCTTTGGAAAAACTCCTTCTGACTGACTGTTTTGTTTCTTTTCCCCTTGTGTTCAGGCATTGCCTCCATGGTGGTGTCATTCCTGGTCTCCATGTTCTACAACACCATCATAGCCTGGGTGCTCTGGTACTTCTTTAACTCTTTTCAAAACCCGCTGCCATGGAGCCAGTGTCCTTTAAATGCAAACCAAACAGGTGAGGAAAAAAGAAAACAACAAAAAAAACATCCATCCACGTGGGTGTTGTGTTTCTGCTTTCGATACATTTTATCGAACGTAGTGTAATAATAATAAAAGAAAAATGATTCACCAGGAAATAAGGCACGGTGGTGCCAGTGGAAGTTGTCCCAGAGGGTGGGGGAATTTGCTTTGAGAAGATCGTATAATCTGGAAACTAAAGTTGGGGGTTGTCACTTAACAGCCGAGTTAACCATCAATCTCTGAGCGGGAATTATTTTTTTGATGGATTTATTATGCTGCCACATGGACTTATTATGCTGCCATGTGAACTTTACAACAGCAAGAGTTTCTTTTCTTTTAAACCTGTCCTGTAAGGAAAATGATGTTTTAAGTAAAACGTCACCTAAAGTTTTTTTATTTTCTTAACTATCCCAGTTACTGTTTTATGGGTTTCCTACAGGCTACAGCTCAGAGTGCGAGAAGAGCACTCCGGTGAATTACTTCTGGTACCGCGAGACGCTGAACATCACCGAAGACATCGAGGTCAGCGGCTCGCTGCAGTGGTGGATGGTCATCTGTCTGGCCACGGCCTGGGCCGTCATCTACATCTGCTTCATCAAAGGCATCGACTCCATGGGAAAGGTCAGCGCGCAAAACCTGTGGTTCAGCGTGGGCTGCTGACTGGTACCACGGCGCAAAAAGTCAAGGTTTCACAATTTTAGGGGATTCCAGAGAACCTGTCCAAACATTTTCAATCATCTCATGGAAAACAATTGAATTAATCTTGCTAATGTAACTCTGGTTTAAAAATACAGTAAGTGTGCCACTTGCAAGCCAGTTACTTGAGCTGTTTCCTCAACTAAATACCAGTTTTTTGTCTTCTCTGTTATACTCTGCAAAAAACAGAGAAGTACTACCACACTATATGTCAGTTATTTTTACCCCTTCGCCAGTTTGTACCTTTGTAGTTTTGGTCATTTTCCAGTGGTGGGCACACGTTCGCTAATCGGCTAATGGGCTAGCTGTGGAGCTAATTTTGTGCGCTAGCATTTTTTGCTAATTTTGAGAACATCTAGTGCAGTTAGCTTCCCCTTGATTGTTTCATACGATTGAATTCTGATTTATTCGGCTATTTTGTGAACTTTCAGTCGGGCAATGGTTGACATCTGAGTTGAAGTCTTGGTTGTACATTCATGAGTTTTGCTTTTAAATTTTTTTTCCCCAATAAACTCTGAGAAAACTGCAAGTATACAACAAACGAATGAACGAGATACAGGATAATTCAACACTTACATAAACAACACATATATGAACTGGATTTAGAGCATCCTCACATTCTCATTGCGTTTGATTTCGACATTGTTGAATGTAGCGCTTCAACAGTAGAACCTGCAAAAAACCATTTTGGCAAGATGTAGATAGCTATCTATAATATTTTTAGGTCACTGTAAAATCAAACAGTTAATAAATGCGATGTAACCTTTTCTTTTTTTTCCTGGAACAATGAAATTATGGTAATTGACTGAAGGTCATCCGATAGCGTTCCATGCCTACTGCTGATGAGTAAACAACTACCTTTGATTTAAAAGAAAACCAGAATCTCTTATGGAAATGTTTCGGACCTTTTCAGGCCGTGTATGTGACGGCCACATTCCCTTACCTGGTTCTGACCATATTCCTGATCCGTGCCCTCACTCTGCCCGGAGCTACTGATGGGCTGAAGTACCTCTTCACTCCTGACGTGAGTTTGCCCCCGACAAGACACATTTGGTATCCTAGACAGAAACCAAACAAAGCAAAAAACCACATGCAATTGATATGTTGTTCTCCTTACTGCAGTGGGAAATACTTAAGAAACCCCAGGTCTGGTTAGATGCTGCAACCCAGATCTTCTTCTCCCTTTCTTTGGCTTTTGGAGGTCTAATAGCGTTCTCCAGCTATAATGCAGAGAGGTGAGGCATCAAACACCTGACCAAGTTGAAGGTGGGGGGCACCTCCGCTTTATCTCTTCTTCTTGACTTTTAGGAATGACTGTGAGAGAGATGCTATTGTTGTGGGAATAACAAACAGTGCCACGTCCCTCTATGGATCCATTCCCATTTTTTCCATCCTGGGGTTCAAAGCGAGGACTGCCTTCAACACCTGTCTAGAACAGTACGTTCACATGGATGTCTGCGGCTGCTTCTACGGACAATGAAATTTGTTGAAATGGCGTCTCCAATCTCGTCTACAGGAACATCCTGACTCTGACTAACCACTTTGACATCGCAGAAGGAAACATGACACTGGAAAACTACAACCAGTGGTTTGATCGTTTAAATCTGACACATCCAGGAGACATATCTTCCTTGTCCTTAAGGGTCTGTGATCTACAGGCGTTTCTTGATCAGGTACTGGTGTTTTCTGCACTCCTCTTGTTCGATCATGCCACACACTGTGATCCTTTGTGTTGCTCCTTGTATTGTAAAAGACTCACCTTCTTTTTGTACACAATGAAGCATTTTCTCCTGCCTGACTTTAATATCTCTGTCTCCAAGAGTGCTTCTGGAACGGGTCTGGCCTTTATTGTATTCACAGAGGCAGTCTTAGAGATGCCCGGGTCCCAGGTCTGGGCCATATTGTTCTTCGTTATGCTCTTCAGTTTGGGACTGTCCTCCATGTTTGGCAACATAGAGGGAGTCCTCACGCCCCTCCAGGAGCTCAAACTGGTCCCAAAGTGGCTCCCACATGAAGTTTTGACAGGTGATTCAGCTTGTATCCGGTCTGTTCATGGAGGAACCGAACTCCCTCTCTGAATTAACGTTTCCCTCACTTCTCTAGCGATCGTCTGTCTGATCTCGTTTTTGGTTGGCCTCATCTTCACCCTGGGTTCCGGCAACTATTGGGTGGAGGTCTTCAACAGCTATGTGGGATCCGTACCCCTGCTCATCATCGCATTTTGTGAGCTTATCGGGGTCGCTTACATCCACGGAATGAAAACGTAAGGATTTCTCCATGTTCCCAACGGCCCCTTTTACAATATTATACCACTATACAATTTTAAAAATTTGAGTTTGGTTAATTATTCCTTTATTGCAACAATGCGTCTTTGTGATGAATGTTGTACCAATGGAAGGCCTGTTTCCTCTGACAGATTTAGTGAAGACATTTACTTCATGACTGGGCGGAGGCCCAACATCTACTGGAAGGCATGCTGGATGGTGATTAGTCCACTGATGCTCCTGGTGGTTTTTGTTGCTTACGTGGCTCTCCAGGCTAACACATATCCATCATATCCTGCATGGAACCCAGACTATGTAAGCAAGTCGACTTTTTAGTTTATAGTTGTAAGTTTTAATTAATGGCATAAAAAACCCTCAACAGACTCAACTTAGAAAATTATTGTTGATAATAGTAGGGGGGAAAAAATCCTTGATCAACAAAATAGAAACATTTGCTTACTAATGTACAGCCACGAAAGGTAATATTGTACATATCCCATTGTTTTGCCTGAGCAACATATATCCTACTTTAAGAAGAAATTTAGCTTAGCTCAGGAAAAAAAAAAACTGCAATGTGTTTGCTCTTTCACATTTATATTTCAGTCCAACCAATGGGTTAAGCGTATTAGTTATGATCAAAAAGGTAGAAATGTGGTTCGTCCAAATAGAAAGTTCTTTCACTGCATTGTGCCGTCATGTATTTTCAAAGAATAGCTACTCCATTATTCTGAGCTTTTGCATTTCTTTTTCCTTAGGAAAAATTTCCTCAAACCGAGCCGAAGGAATACCCAAAGTGGGTGTTCGGCATAATCGTCCTTCTCATCGTTGTTCCCGTCGTTTCTATCCCCCTGGTGGCCGTCTACAACCTGATCTGCTGTGGGATTAAAAAGTCTTCTGCCGATTTTTCCCCCAACCCCTACAACAACGAAGCCTTTGAGATCGAGACACAGGAACGACAGAAACAAAGCATTTAAAGGATGAACAGCATTTCCATTCGAAGTCGCCCGTAATACTCCCACTAATTTTATTATGAAGATACATTTGAACTGGACGTGTAAAATAATAAGAAAAAAAAATATTTTGACACTTCAATCAACTTTTACACTTGAAAAGACTTTTATTTAACAGTGAATTCCTTTGCATACTTTGCATGTTTGTGCAACATGTTCTGAAACAAGAGACTCAGTTCTTTTATTTGTAAAAGAGATTTCAAAGATTCTGTCATTCCAAATGTCAGAATCTATTTTAATAGATATTAAAAAAAAAAAAAAAGGATTTGGATAAGTTTATGAAATTGGCCTAAAAAACAAACAAGTAGAACATTCTGTAGTTGTTAGCGTACTGTATTTGAATATTTTCTTCAGTGACGTCATGCTTGTGGAAAACTACCACCACCATGTTTAAACCAAAGTCCACAAACAGTTGAGGGATAAAACCTTGACTGAATTGGTAGCTGGCTGATGTTTAAATATTCATCTTTACAAGATTGCCTGTTGTTTAATAGGGCATGTTTATGACGCAGGGTTATCGCCTAGATGTTTTACACCATATGATTAAAGACTGTTTTCCTCCATGCGTTGGGAATAAAAACGTCAATTCTTTGGCATGGTGACAGGACAGGAAAACACCAGTTCCTAGAGGTCTTCTCTGTCAACACCAGAAGAAACCCTTTTGTTTTATATCCAATAACATTTGGGGAAACCATAACCCTCCCTCTGTCCAAGCTCGACGCTCAAGAAGAGCGCCACAGTCGTCAACAGGGGTCGAATAATGGGGAAGAGATGGAAGCGTTAGCCCGTCAGGTCCCGAAAACGCACAAAACAAAAGAAGAACAACAAAAAACACAAAAGCGCACGCAGGGTCAGTAGGTTCGTGCTGGGACTGCGCACAGGGTGAAAAGGTTCCCACAGAGGGCTACGGATTACATTCTGATGGCCAAGAAGTC
Organism: Poeciliopsis paucimaculata; assembly: GCA_903067055.1. Lineage (NCBI taxonomy): Eukaryota > Metazoa > Chordata > Actinopteri > Cyprinodontiformes > Poeciliidae > Poeciliopsis > Poeciliopsis paucimaculata. The sequence continues at coordinate 12,867 of CAEGAD010068669.1, forward strand.
CACGGGGGTCCTGGGGCTTGAGGCCTGACGAACCCTGGCCAGCCTCAAACCCCCCAGCCGTCGCTCCAGACTGCGCTTCCCTGTCAGGAAGAGGAGAGCGGAGGTTGAGGCAGCGTTTTTTTTTCTTCCCAACTCTACAATTAAACAATCCCTCCGGTAAAATCAGATAAAAGCTGGCAATAAAAAGCAACTCAGGTTTTTATAGAGAGTCGTATTTTGATATTTTACCTTGGAATAAGACCCGTAACGTAGTTCACACTTCAAACAATGGGCTTTCTTTTAACGACAATAACTACTTTCTTGCAATTTATGGACAACTTTCCTTGGCAACAACATGAGAAGCAAAGTTCTAAGGCAATGTATTTATCACAGAGTGCGGCAAAAGGCACATTATTGTAAGGTGTAGTGGAGCCTTTGTTTGGAGATGAACAGTGTGTGTTAGCATGCGAGACGTTGGAAAAACTGACATTTGGCCGACACAGGTCAACTTATAACTTTATTACGCCATCTGTAACTTTGCTATACAAGTAAGAAGGTTCAAACTCAAATCCTCGGAATTGACAAATAAAACTGCGATGTATTATTTATTATTTATGGGCAGAGAATCCAGCAAAGACGAGCAGAGAAGATGCTGCTGCGCTCTACTTTTCCCCTTCGACCATCGCACACATGGAGAGAAAAAGTGGCTATTTATTTACTCATCATAGTGAAGACTTTGTTAGCCAACAAGTTAGAAAACAGTCAGGATTTTATGAATGTGGTAGCAATTACAAACAAGTATTACAATATGCTAATTTGGAAATGACGTCATGTGATGATATGATGAACTAGTGGAAGCTAAAGCTCAAACTTACTTCAAAACATGTAGATATTAATCTACAAATTCATTCATTGTAATCCGGTGAAACTGGACGTAGAGCTAGTTGTCGTTGTTAAGGATGAACTGTCACATCATGGCAACATTTCATCTGCCTGATACTGATAATAATGTGTAATGTTTGAATTTAACAGATGGATGTTTATATGACCTCTTGTGAATGTGGACATGTTTTTATAAATATGAAATTTTATTGCTTGACACCTGAAAGGAAAACACTGCAATGTTTAAGAGATGAGAAAAAAGATTAATTATAGAAAACTTAGTAAAAAAATTAATGTAAAAAGCCAGTTTTCTCAATTGTGAAGTTCGATTAAAGTTGTTCAAATTCATTTCTATCAGCTGGTATTCATTAAACAGTCCCACTCTATTAAAATATTTTATTAGGTATAACTTTGAGAAGCGCTCCATGAAAATGCAAAACATCTTGTTTGATTGTTTCCGGGGTTTTGTTTGTTTTTACTTTTACTAGGACATTCATGACTAAAATTATCAGTTCAGTCAATCAGAAAAGACTGCCATAGATTTCCAAATAAGTTGATTTGGCTGTATTAAATTTAGGGCTGCAACTAACGTGTTGGGTTTGTTTCGGGTTCGGGCCTGCAGTCGGGTCGGGTTTTTCAGCCCTGAAATGAACTCTTCCTCACACCAATGCTAAAACATTCATTCTAATCATTTTCTCGAAAACGATTCTCAGCGGATACAAACGTTTGTGTAGGTGCGTCAGCAGGTCCCTGTAGAGCTGACGGTGTTGGGAGAGCACCAGCAGGAAGCTGAGACAGAAAAGCAGCTCCACCGCCTCGTATTGCACGATGCCCGTCTGGGCTTTACTGCCCAAAATTAGCCCTGAAGAAAAGAAAAACATGAAACTATGCAGGGAAGATCTAAATATGGTGCTTTTCTTAGCTCTTTTGTGGAAATGTCACCCTTGTTGCTGGACCTGAGGAGCTTATTGGCGTACTGAGCCATGTCCCAGATCATCTGCAGGAAGTAAAGCGGATTCTTGGCAACTGTTTGACCAAAGGGCAAACTCTGTGCACACACATGAAACCTGGAAAAAAAATAATAAAACCAACATCACCTTTAGATAAGTACGTTCTGGGATTGACAGACAGGCAATTAAGTTCCAGGTCAGAGCAGATATTGAGTAACATCAGTTTAGTTTGGTATCGGTATTATCTTTATGAGGCTACTAGGTCGAGGTTGGCGAGTTTACATGGGAAGGCATGCGAGTCATGCGTCCTCCCTGAAATGTTTAACATGCAGAGATCCTGATAATGCAGGCAGGAGATGGCCGAAGATATCTTGTGGGGCTTTAAACAAAAACATAAGGAATGCAAAAACTCAGTTGTTTCTACCTGCATGCATGCAGCACCACCAGCTTGTAGATGTTCCTGTAGACCGCTTCAAGGGAGTTGGTCTAAAATGACAGGATTGTGTTGAAGCACGAAAGCGAAAAGAGAGAAATATTTTGACATCTGAGAGTATTTCTGTTGTATGCAGAACTGCACGTTTCCTGTTCCGTGCAGTTCTGCAAGTCTAGTTCTCAACAATGTGCCGAGAGTCAAACCTGTTGGTTTAAATTCGCAGCAGCTGCTGGCTGACCTGGAGCATTTATGTTGGCCTGGTTACAGCACAACCAGTCCAACGCTCTGTAAAAACTCACACCTCGCCATACTTCGATATGGTGGGTGTGGATGAGCTTTGACTGACTGCAGTCTAAAGGGGACAACGGCGACTTTCGCCTTAGATGTGAAACTGTGGGATGGATCTGGTCATTAGAGTTTGGCCGGTCATTTCACTGGTGTTATGGTGGACTTAGATAAGGTCTACCGGGTCTTACCTATGAGGCATTTTGTAGGGGTGAATTTAGGGAGACAGATCAATACTTGCATTCCAGCAATTGCGGAGGTAGAGAAGAAACCAATCTGATACACCGATATTAAGTATCAGCCAATCGCAGATCTCTCAAAATTAAGGAATTTAATACCGATTTCTATCCAGCCTAGTGTGATCATTAAAGTTGCAACTAGCTGTAACAGAAAAAGTCCAAGCTTTTTACTGGCTGTGCATTTTTCTAGCATGTGTCAAGAGTAGAAACCTCAGTTGAGTTTTAACACTTATAAACTTTTACGAGGTTCTTTCATCTCCAACCTTCAAGTCCAAGAAGAGAGGATGACATTTGAGCCTAAGGATGGCCATCAGCTTCCTCTTCATTTGGTGTCCAGCTGAATGGAAAGAACCGAGAGAGAGGGAGTATCGTAGAGAGAGTCCAGCATAGCTGTAAGAGATGAAAAAATATATATATACATTTATACTAAAAAATGGAAAAAAAACTCAAAAGAAAACTTGGAGGTAAAAAAATCTTAAAGCACGTAATGCAGTGACAAACTTTTGTGTGCATGAAGTGTCCACATATCCTTTAAAAAATCAAATTCATTTTTCTAAAACATAGACTTTAAAATATCTTAAATGTATTGAATAAAAAAATTCTAAGTTGGTCTGGTTTAGGTTAATCACAGGTCTTAAACTTTGTTATGTTGCTTAAGCACCTTCGTCTCACACAGACCTGAGGCGGTTTGGCAACCAGTAACTAGCTGTTAACCTACCCTTACTAAATTTGCACTTCCCCATAATGGATGTAAAAGAGCAAGCTATTCATCTAGCTAACTATCTTCTTTTCTTATGACCATCATTGGTAAGTGCAAATTTGGCTATCTGCTAATACACCCTTGCTAAATTTGCACTTAACCACGATGGAGGTAAAAAAAAATTTAAAAAAGCACCGCAGCATTTTTATTTCCCTCTTGCTGATGGATGTTTTTTGTTACATCCATCATGGGTAAGTGGAATTTTATTGCCAGTTGACTAAACAATGTTCAAGCCACACAACTTATTTATTTGTAATTTTTTTTTTTTTTGGACATTTTCTTAGGTTGCTTTAATAACAGTCTTAAAGCAACCTAAAAACAGTCTTAAATTTGAGTTGTTGAAACCTGCTACAAAACTCAGTGCCACATCACAAGTACTGCATTTCATTGTCATCTAAAAAAATTAAAAAAACCTTTGCAAAGCACCGTATGCCGATAAAAATATCCTCCATACTAGCATGGGAGTCATTTACGAGTTGGTGCAAAGTGCATGGAGGAAGAAGTCGCACAGTTTACAAGAAACCATAAAGGAAAGGCAAAAAGCACAATAACTTCAACCAAACAGACTGCAGGTAATGGCTCAGCTGACGACAGGTACCACCTTGAATAGTCTTTATAGACGTCCAGGGAGTGGGTGTCCAGCAGCAGCCCACACCACGGGAAGAGACAGTGAGCAGGCAACATGCGAATGCCTGTACAGGAGCCCACACTTCCCTGGAGCTGGAAGTTGACCGCCACCTTCTGTGGATTGACCATCAGACCATACTGTGGTACTCCAGCCAGCAAGGTCCTGCACACAGTGTTCAAGCTCAGACTCATTTAAGTACATGCGAGTATTTATCTAAAAACAGATCAAACGCAGTTAAAAAAAAATTTCATTAAAATGAGGTTTCTCATGTACGAGCCGTACTTCAGAAAGGTTTGTGCTTGATGTTGGTCAGGAGTAATAAGCAGGAAGTCGTCCACCAATCTCATCAAACACCTGAGAACCAAGGAGACAAGTGAGATCCACAAACACTGCCCCCTTCTGGAGAAGATGGCCCACAACAGGACGTTTCTGCCCTACCCTTTGTTTTTAGTGATGTCTTTGAATAGAACGTTCTCCATATGGCCGTAACACAAACAACAGAGCAGACAGGACACGACCGATCCCTGAGGAATCCCTCGGCACTGGTGGTACGTCCTGCAACGCCGCAGAATACACTTGTGCTTTGTAACAAGTGTATTAAACAAACGAGGATGTTTAGCAAGATAAGCATGACTCACTTCTTTCCATACTGAACTACGCTGCCTGTTAGCATTTGGGTGAAAAACTGTGACGCTTCTTTGCCTCGGAGGTCAGAGCAGAAATGCTGTAAAAACAGAGAAAATTTTAGGTTAACGTGGAAAAATGTATTTAAATCTTAACATAAAAGGGCTTCAAATAGTAATCCAAGTCTTACTTGTTCTACTAGGATGGCATGGTGGAGTTTTGCACTCTTCTGCAACGACATTAAAAATCCCTTCATGTTGGTGGATCCCATGTTGTCCTCCAGAAAGTCTGCCTAAGGCAACAAAAATGGCAGCAAAGGAAGACGGACATTTTCTTTCCCCAAAAAAGAAAAGTGAAAGTTGAGACCCACTTTTGTAGTGGGCTCTTCTTTCCCCTGACGCCCCTAAAGAAATACAGACACAATGCTTCAAAACTCACCCAGTTAGAAATTAGAGACCAGCTGTGTTTGATAAAATTTAAAAACAATGCATCGATCACCTAAAACCCCCATCAGGTATGTTAGTTATGTGTGGCTGTGACAAAATGCGACAGAGTTCTAGGGATGCAAATAGCATAAAAATTTTACTAACAATGAATTTTTTTTTCTCAACATGGTCATGAACATGTTTTATAAAAATCCAAAACGTAGATAAAAACAGCTGCTAAGATTGATGAAACAAACATAATTGGTAAGGTGTTTTTTTACTGCAAGGATAACTGGTTGATTAAAATCAGCAAAAAGAAACAGGAGTATGTTCAGTTCATATTTATGACATTAGATTGAGCACTGGGTGTAAAACAACAACATAAAGTAACTGTATATCCTGCTATACCATAAAATGATCCTTTTAGCGCTACACTAGTCACATAGCAGAGTTATCCACAAATTTAAATTACGGCACCTGTCTAACAAAGGCCTTTTTCAGGCCCTCGTGGGAATCTGCCCAGATCTTGGCGTAGCGGCGGATGGTGAAGAGCTCATCCTGGACGGGGCACAAGGCCTGGCCAATCACCTCTATGAGTTTGTCATGCGGCAGGCTCTCGTAGGCTCCACTCACATCCACCTGTTAGGTAAATAAGACACCGATACAAATCTTCCCTGGCTGTCATTTTACAAAAACAGGTATTTCTCAATGGCTTGAGAGAAAAACCAAACTACCAGATGTTATGACTCACTTTGACAAAGTAGAGCGGTTGCGGTCGGTCTTTCTGGGCTGATGCTAGAGAGCTCAGCACCTTGTGAATATCCGTCATCCCCCACACCGTGGAGCCGAGGAGGGATGGAGTGGAGCGCACGCAGGCCCTCAGCATATCCAGCAAGTCCCGCACCCGTGCCTGGAACAACTGCACAAGGAATTAGGTTACAGCTGTAACTTCCCTAAGATAAGGTATCAAAAAGTCCCGGCGTACCCTCGTTTTGGGATCCGTTCCTATAACTCGTGTGATGGGCCTCATGCCGTCTGACTTGGGAATGAAACGAAGTCGGGAGATGACGGTGCCTTTGGGGAGAGACGCTGCCTGAGCAGGAGACAACTCCTCCATCTGACCTTTGGAGAGGTGGCCTCTGTGAAAACAAATTTTTGTTTTAAATGAAGCTGTACGTTCTGTATCCCAAACTCGAGTGTAAACAGAGAACCACCTCGGTACATACTTGAAAGCCAAGTCCTGAAGTTTGGTCCAGACTTCCTGTCGGTAGAACCTGATGGCGTTCTTCTGCCCCACGCTCTCCGTGGCGTAGAAACAAGAGCGGACGAGACTCACGACAAAGCCATCCAGCAGCCAGGTCAGGAACTGACCCAGGATCTGCGTCCGGTACGCGAGCTCGCTGGGTGGGATTCGGCCTGCAAGTAAGACGAGCCGGTTCAGAATGTCAGAAACACGAACCGCAACTAAAGTGAACTATGGCAAAGTTCACTTCAACCAAACCAAGACCTCGGCTTTTAGGCAAACCAGAGTTTGGTTTTTAGGTCCTCATCAGAGTTCTATTGCACATTCAGCCCTCCCCAAATGAACCAGACTTTCTAGGGACTTAACAGTGTGTGTAACAGAACCTTTGCCTGTATGAACTGCAGACATCTCTCAACCTTTCAATAACAAAAAACAGCATATCTGACTTACCGGTTTTACTGATCTTCAACCAGTCGCAGTCATTCACCTTCATGTTCCACATCAGCTCAGCCAACGACAGCCTCTCAAACTTGCCGCTGTGGAGAAAAACCCTAGCTTTGGCGAAGAAACGAACCCGGTTGTGGTCCGAGCCCCACATCTCTCGCGGAATCACAGTCGACAGGCATTCTCTGACGAACAGGAAGACCCGATGGGGCGCACAGTGTTTAGGTAATAGAGAGGTTAGCTCTCCAGGTCCCGTGTTACGCTCTTCGACCAAAGGGAAGATTCTCTGCAGGATCTCGCTGTAAGGGCATTTCTTGTGTTGCCGTAACAGCCGACTAAAGAGGGGAACCATGTTGAAGAACCTCTGGGGAAGCTTTTTCGGTTTCCTCTCTAAACCGTTCAAATACATCAAGCCCTCAAAGAAGACGACTCGTATCAAGTCTTTCCCTTGTAACCTTCTGGATCCATCGGTGCTCTTTTTCTTCCTGTTGAGAAGGAAGCTGTGCAGGCCTCTGCCGCCGTACAGGAATCCCAGGGTGCGGATAAAACTTTGTGAAGGCGGTAAAGGAGGAAAAGCCCCTGACCGCCAACTGGGACCACCCTCAGTCGATGGCATCTCAATTGTCTGTTTGAAACCAGCCGTCCCGTTTTCCACATTCCTCCTAGACGTTGCTGGCTCCACAAACCTACCCTGTCTGTCTTCAACCGTTTGCTCCTGATTGCTTTCTGTGTTTGCTAACCGTCTCCTCTTTCCTGAGGACGTCCCCGTCTCCTCCTCCAGCTGATCGAGTCCCCTCTTTCTTTTTCTCTTGTTCCCTTTTTCCTTTCTTCTTCTCCTAATCTGGCTTTGAGCCACATTCTCAACCTTCTGCCTTCCCCTAAAGCGCAGTGACCTTTGATCTCTTCCAACCTGAGACAAACTGCGCCCCCTAAGTCGAGGCTGAAGATGAAACCCACTCGAGGGCGGGCTCGTGGACACCCTGTCATACACCGGGAGGCCGCACACCTGGAAAACGCACGAAGGTGGCACCGCCACGAATACGGAGCAGCTCTCCAGCAGGTAGCGTGTGATGTCTGTGCCCAGGCGCAAGGTGACTTTCTTCCACAGGTCACTGCCATGGACGTAGGCGGCACTTTGGGTCACGTCTCCTTGGAATTTAAAGTGGTCTGCGTCCCGATCCTCCTGCGGCAGGGCCAGCAGGTTGTAGCCATGCGCCAGGACGTTTCTTCTTCTTTTCCTTTTCATGGTGTTGAGAACAAAAGCCAGGAGTTCTGGTAGAGTGCAAATCTAACAATACAAAATAACTCATTATTAGGAAAAAAACAAACCTCTCAATCTGATTGAAGTTGTCTTTTCATCAAAAACATGACATATTTATATTCCACTTTGAAAAGGAATACAAACACTTTCTCAAAGTTCTGTTTATTTTCACAGTTACATAACGCCCTGTTATAGTGGGGAACTTTGCAACTCCGTATGTAACTGTGTTATTGGCTGGTACGTTAAGAAGGCTCAAAATCACACTTTTGAGATTTGAATTATCAAAATGTACACGTTTTATTATAAAACATGTAATAAATAGGCTTTACCAAAAAATACACTTTATTATAAAACATATAAATTTAGTTAATCTCAAAAATGTGAATTTGAGCCTCCTTATTGTATAATAATACAATAATTACGCAATAATTATTGTATTATTATACAATCAGTCAATAAAATCCAGGACAACTAATGTTTTTGAGTAATGCACTACTTTGTGCTAATTACACAAAAAGAATTAAAACATGTACTTGTTACATGGAGAAAAAGGTCAAAGTGCATGAATATTTTTGGAAGAGTCTGTATTATCTTCCACCAGTAGTCAGTATTCAGAACGAAGAGGGTTTTGTGCCTCTTCTTAAAGCTGCTGAGTCCACCTCACCTCGCTGCAGCTGGGACTCTGCTGTAGCTCCTTGTCAAAGCACACGAACACACCACTGACAAACGTTTTGAAGCGGTTCGAGTCTGTCTGCTCCACCAGAACCGGCTTCTTCCCTTCCTTGAACTCGACGCTGTCAGCGAACTCCTCCAGCGTCTGGACGTGGCGATACAGAGACCGGAGGATGTTCAACACGGCGGACATGTCAGCCGCAGACATAATGACGTAAAGCCCCCTAACTCACGGTAGACACGACCCCCGCCATGTTGGATAGCAAACAAACTGCTTCCTGCCTTGAGGTGTTGAGTTCACCCGCCCGCCTTGCCGTTAGCCAATGAGGATTGGGTTTTCATGTGCGTCCAGTCAGAAAGCCGCATACGTCAACGGCGACTCCGGAGTTCACCAATCGCCAACAAGGAAATGTTTGTTGTCATAGATCCACGATATGACGAATAGTCGCACGTGCAGGTAAATTAAAATAAAAGACAATTTAATTAAAATATTTGCAGAGCACATTTTAGCAGTTTAAAATGCTTTACATGATTAAAAACAAATGTAAGTACTTAATGTTATTAAAATTTAAATATTTCTATTGTCTAATTTTTTTTTTAAAAACAGACATCACTGAAAGATAGAAATTACTATTTACTGAAAAAGCTGCATTGGTCGAAGGTGGCAGCACACACATCTCGCAACTCTGCAAGGAGAAGTAGGCATTCATGACTTAAGGATTCTGTGAATTTGTGAATTATAAGACTGTTTTAGCTCCATATAAACGCTACTTAAACTAGGGTAGCCTTCTGATGAGGGGGAGACAAATATTCACTGCAAAAAAATATAGTTTAGCAGGATGTACATCAAGGACATCCAGCTAAACTCCAGAGCACACATCTAGTGGTGCCTTAAAGTTCCCTGTCTTTTATTTTCCATTTTTATGTTCAGCATTTTAATGTTGCACACAATCCACATTTTACTAAATTTCCTTAAGCAGTCAGTGAACCTACTTGCCCACATTTCCATTTAAGTAGCGCTTCTTACTTATGAGCTGTACTAGTACCTTACGAACCCAGCAAGTATGCTTACAAGTCTTTAATCTAACACTGAGCTAAAGCTTCGTCCCTGCTTCGTTGAGATGAGTGCCTGTCCTGACACATCGGTGCTCTCCTGTTTCCTGAGCGCACTCACTCTATTAATTTGTTCCGCACTGTTTAGTTCTTCAAAACTCTTGCCCTTATAAGCCTAAGAAGCACTCGCTGTTCTTTAGAGAGACACGAAGTCATCAGTCACACTCGCACTGTAAGAAATACCAGGCCTTTTATTCGAAACAGAAACCTTTCTACATGGTGCGTCCTACTTTACAGGCAAACAATATGGGTAAAGTGCATACTTGAAATCTATGAATCTCACTCTCTTTCACAAATTCAAAATTACAACACAAATGACAAGGCTGTTTCCAACCAAAAAGAAAAGCATGATCATGTTCTTCCTTGCTGATCACAGCTGTGGTGGACCTCGGTTGGTGTCCTACAGAAAGACAACAACCAGGTTAGATCCTCGAATCCTTAATATTAAACTGACAAAAACACCATGAAGAACCTGTAAAGCAGGAGCTGCTTGGTGAGGTTTTCTCTCAACTCCTCCATGTCCTTTGTTTTTCTCTTCTGAATCTCCAGCTCTGTCCTCAGCTCTCGGATTTTCTCCTCCAGAAAACGCACAGCTTCCTGAAAAGGGGGTCAGAGGGCAGTGATTGGACGATCCATTGAAGGGAATGCCGGCACCAGTTTTCAGAGATGCTCAAAAAGTACAGTTTTCCTACCTTGTGGCGACCTGCGTCCTCCTGCCTCTGCATGTAGGTCAGTTTGAGTCTCTCCTCCAAACAGGTCCTCTCCAGCTGCAGTTTCTGAATCTCCTCCCTCAGAGGTTTCACCTGGACCCTCAGCTCCTGGGACTGCTCTTTGGCTTTCACCATGGCACCAGCCGCTGCCTCTTTTCTCTTCAGCAGTGCCTCCAAAATGGGTTCATATCTAGGTGAGCAATATATCAAAATTGTCATCACAGCGTCAATGTACACGGAATATGAATGGCATGAGAGTGGATAAATACAATATTTGGGAGGTTTCCATAATTTAAATAACCGTTGCTTAAGGATCAAGAACTTTCACTGCCCTTGATGCCAATATTTGATAAGGATTTTAGTAACTCAGATGCAATAATTTCATAAAAATCTGGAATAGATCATTTGGGTGGAGTATTTCCATGCACTCAAAGCAGTCAGTGACTGTGACGGCACCTGTCTTCCAGTGCTTTCAGTCCACCCTGGACGTACTGCTGGACATCCCCACAGGAATTCCTCCTGCACTCAGTCAGGTCCTGCTGAGTGTTGGAGGTCTGTCCTGAGCTTCTGCGGTGAAGCTCTGCTTCTAGCTCCAACACTTGTTCCTGCTGGTCTGATCTGAGTTGGCAAGTCTCCTCTGTCAGCTGCAACACCAAAGAGTTCAACTTTTCCTGGGAAAAGAGAAAAAAAAGACATCTTTTACCCAATATTTCCTAAAAGATGTGATGCTTGTACAGATCCTGGTGATGGTGGTATTACCTCCTCCGTCTTCAGTAACTCCACATCACAGCGCTGATTGTTTAGTGTTGCCTGACTCTGGGCACAGTCCCTTGCCACAGCAAACAGCTTCCTCCTCAGCCTCCTGAGTTCGTCTTGCAGTCCCTGTCTCTCCAGATTCACCTTCCACGTCTTCCTCTCTTCCTCTGCCCTCTCTTCCCTGAGGCCTTGAATCTCCCTTTTTCTCTCCTCTCGTCTTCCCTCCTCTTCTGTCTTGAGAATAGTGAACAGCTCCACGGCTTTTCTGTCAATCGACTCCTCGGTCTCCTCTTCGTCCCTGCTTCCCCTTTCCACATCTTCTTCGTCTCTGGGCCCTCTCAGCCGCAGCACCTCCAACAGTAACTCCTTCCTCCGTTTCTCCAACCGCTGCACCTCCTCTATGCAGTCCTCCATCTGAGTCCTCAATCTATTCATGTCCGACTCAAGATCAGTTTTATGTCTCTCTCCAGTCATGTTTGTGTCATCTATTCCTGCCTGGGCAATGTCTTCTATAGTCTCAATCTCTTCATTGAACCTTTGTCCAGTGCTTGTTTCCCCACAGAACTTTGGATCTTGGTTTGTTTGTTCCAGAAGCACTTGCAGATCTGAAAACAAGAAGTCAGGCCTCTGATCTACTTCAAGATTACTTTGCCTCTCTGGTCTCTCCTTTGAGCAACCAACCAAATGTGGGCTTCCTTTTCTTGCTGAATTTATTGCTTCTCCAATCTCACCAGCATCTGAAGCATTATTGCCTTTGCCAAAAGAATCAGCATTCGTTGGCAACAGTGTTTGGCTGTCTGGCTGATCCTCCGTCTGGGCTGTACCAGTTGGTTGTTGTGGATCCTTTCTGATGTGCACATAGTCTTGGCCTGCGTCTGCTGCCCGATCTTGTGGTTCGAACTCCATGCCAGCCTCCTCCATGCAACTTTCAAGCATGGCCAACATCCCCAACAGCTGACCCTCACACTCCAACATGCTGGCACTCAGATTGTTGCCTACTGAGGATAGAGGCATCTCTGAGTGATACGACATCCCGTGCCTGTGGATTACTGTGCCTAAGTTTTGGCCTTCTGCCCGTTCAGCTTTTGTTTCAGTCTGGTCCATATGTGTGTCTATGTAGCAGGAGGAACGGCTGTCTTGAGGAGAGCTACGTGCGTCGACATGGGTTTCTGTTCGGACCTCCTCTTTGCCTCGATTCCAACTGGACTTACTCAGACTTGCTTCGGAGTAACCCTCAATGTGGCGTGATCTAAAAGGAATACCTGTAAGCTTTTCACAACTTTTCAGTAAGACATCCATTTCCTGTAGGTGTGGCTTTGATTGTTTACCCGGTTTTCCAGTGAAGTTTTGCCCTTTGGGGTTTTGGTTACCATCACTCTGTTCCACGATGCTTCCATCTGTATCCCCCTTTTCTTCTTTGATAAAGAGTGGCCCAGATCCAGTAGAGGATAAGTCCTCCTTTTGGTCCTCCATTGGGTTAGCCAAGTTCTTTTACTCTGTTCTGGTGAAGTTATCTCCTTTAGGTCCTGCAACAACCCTTGACAAGAAGCAAGGAATGTGTCAGGCACACAATGAAAATCACAATAAAAGGTTCCAGTTTTTAAGGTTGTGCCTGGTCAGCAAATCACCTGGTCATCAGCAAGTCTTAATATTTGGTAAATAACACCTCAGCTGAAAGGTAAGAGACACTATATTGCACCGACATGTTTGTTTTTTTGTGAGCAGATATTCTTTGACTAGTACTTTCATATGATTCCAGTGGGTCAAGCACTGATAATTAAAGACATCAACCTAGTCCGCAAGCAGGAACGCCTCTGTGTGAGCAGATGTTTTGGCTCTTTTGCTTTATTCATGGATCACTCAGGTGACCGTTAAGACCTTATCAAAGACAAGGTACTTTCAGAACAGCTTGTAGCCTATTTTCTATGGCAAGAAAGAAGGTAAAATATTTAAGACAGTTGCCAGTTCGTAGCCAATGGTGGAGCTAATCCAGTTGACCATGTCCATGCACATGTGAGCTTTTATACGTTAAGCCATTAACAGATCTACAGGAAGTATGAAGTGAAACCTATTAGGATAAATTCTGAACGCTAATCTATTAAAAGTTTGCCACTTCTTTTTTTTAACCTTAAGTCATATCAGTGCCTGTCAACGCTGCATCGCTCCCTTGAGTTGTGAAACCAGGTTACCCTAACATATGTCTTCCTCTGCTGCCAGCACTTTGCTTGGTGTCTCATAACTGCAACAGTGACAGATTGACTCCATACCATCCTTGCTGTCTTGGTTCTTTTTGGAAGTAACACAGAGATGTCCAGAAAGCATCCAAGTTCCAATTATGAGTAACATGGACTTCAAATTCTTTGGTTTTCACACTCTTTGTTTTTTATCTTTACAAAGTAAATGCTGGTTCTCGTATGATCTTGCACTGACTCGTGTTTTAGAGTAGTGCCAGAACATTCGGTTTATTACGTTCAAACTGTTGTACAGTTGTACTTATTTTATCAAGATGTTTCTGTCATGCCAGTGATATACCTCGCTGACACTGATGACCTGTTAACAGAGAGACGCTGAACGCTTTGATGCCAGAGGGTCTTCTGTGTCGGTGGAGTAGAGCGGTTTTGAAAATGGCATGCTACTGACAGCTGTCCCGTCAGGGGGCAGGTGTCCAGGCGTCAAAGCTTTTTGGAATCTTTGGACATGCCTCAGCAGGCCTATTCATGATTTCACATATAAACACTGTAATGCCATGGGTACGAACGCTCGCCTGATGGATTTGAAGCTCTGAAACTCCAGCAAGTGGCACTGCATTCGTCCTAGAGCATTTCCATAACATGTCATTGTGGCTGTCTATAGACGAGTATGTTTGTTTTCCAGTTTTAAATATTGTAGTGTTTTTGTAGATTTAAGATTGTCTGGAAGGCTAAGTGGAAACTGACTAGACTGAGTCAATTCTGTGTATAAGGCAGAAGTTGGTGGGGCAGAAAGGGCACAATGCTATTTTCCAACACCAAGCTGCATTTTGGATACATTCAAGTTGATTCTAGTCTGTTCAAAACTAGAATCAGTGCGTAGCCAATGGTGGCTTGGTTAGCATCGCGTTTAAGTTTCACAAAAAGAAAACTCTGAGCAGGACAAGAAAGAGACCGTCTGTCTTGTTGCAGTACAGAGGCTGCGTCGCACCCAGAGGGACTGGTGACCCACATCTGATGTAAACATAAATGTAAACTTTTCCACTTTTTCAAGTAAAAGCCCCTCATCTAATGTTTATAAAGTTGTAAAATATAATGTTTTTTGCATGTCCTCTTTCTTTGCAGTAGTAGAACATTGTCAGCATCAAAATCCAAACTTGGTCAAAACACAAAATGTCAATTGTAATTCATCTGTACTTACGATTAGCATATATACCCCAGGTCCTTTTTCCGTGTGCCGTCTCCTGATGGTAAATGTGTGGAAGGAGTTGAACAGTTTGGAGTTGAGATGACAAAAGAAAGCTGAGCGGTTGGGGAATGAGCGGGAGAACGGGGTGCGGATGAACTCTAAGAGGAGGGCAGGGTGAAAAAGACAGCTGAGCCGACCTCCTTCTTCCCTCACGCTCACTGTGCTGCTATGTGTGACCATGACAACCCCAGATATGTTTAGGTTTATTAATAAACACTGGATTTGGAGAAAGATGCACGGGTTGTTTCAACCTGACGGAGGAAAAGAATTGAACAGAATATATCCTTTAAAGGATTAAGTTGGTCTTTTTGTAAGTTGTTCAGTGGTTGTGTAGATGTATACACGTGAGCAATGGAGGTAGGTTTCCAATGAAAGAGCATCTGTCCAGGATTCCAGCCGTGCCTTGTCATTATCGAGGAGTTTTTAAATAGCTGCCTGTACTTTTGTGACTACAGTACTTCCCCAGGGAGGATTGGCTTTCACCTAAACTTCTGACCTCACAAAATCACCAGACAAGACAGGAAATACACGGAAGTACGCAGTAGAGACAGTGAAAAATGATCCTTGGAGATGATGCAGAGGGTAATAAGTTCAGCTACACTGAGACAGGGCAGATCTTCAGATGCATCCAAAATAATTTTAATATAAAAAAAATATATATGAATAAACTTCAGCCTGTCTTACGTCACTGAATTTCTCTATATTATAGCTATAGGTATATATTGTATGTAATACATAGAAGGGCGGAACAGTGGTTTCAGTCCAGCGGTCCAAAGTCCGGTCAGATAAAAGTACATTTTGCATTCCATTTGGAAAATCAATGTCCCGGACTCTGGGGAGTGTGATGGCACAAAACCCGAGTTGCTGGAGGTCCAGTGTGAAGTTTCCATACTCAGTGATTATCTGGGGAGCCACGTCACGCTGTTGTCTGGCCACAGCTTTTCTTGTATTCTTTATTGTTTTTTATTAGTCGTCAACCAGGACATTTTAAAACACAGCAGCTATGCTGCAGCAGGTACAAACACAAAAAGGAGCCTCAACAGCCTCAAGTATTGAGTTTACACACAGTACACTATCTAGATATGCTTTCAATAGGATTTGTTTCTTGTTAATTTGGGGTTGAGCGTATTGCTTGGTTGCATAAGACAATACATTCAAAGACCACTAGATGGCATACTAGTGCAAACTTTAATCTCACCTGCTATAGGAAACGAACTTGTTGAATTTCTAATCTAATCCTCAAAAACATTCGCTGCTTCTAAAATGTGTTGAACTCATGACTGAACAGCAAATTTCAGCGCTAGTTGGTGTTGAATTTTTATTGGAAAGCAAACCTCTGCTTCCCAGAAAACATGCAGGTAGATTTCTCCTGCATGTTTTCAGTAACAAATTACTGAGCCTATTTTAAAAATGGACTTTACCCACTTTCAAGAGCCTGTAAATAAATGTCCGTTATCCTCTCGAGATACAGAGTCGGGGTTTCTATGAAAACATTTTGCTCCCTGTAGTCATAAGACGAGATGTAATGTTGATTCAACCCTCTTGACCTGATCACCTTGGTGATTTAGTAAGTCTGGGCTTCGGGAGACTGTAATTTACATGACGTAACGGACAACACGTCAGAAATGTAATGATGCACACCCACACGGCTACTGGGATTTAGGGATTTCAGGATTGCTCCCCGTCACGTTTGCCATCAAAAGCAAAGTCTCTTTAGTTTCCTTTTGACTCTATTCTGTTCATTTCCTGAGCAAAGGATGCAGGGAGCGCGTGTGTTCCAAGAAAACAGGGAAACCACAGATTTAAGGGGGAGTTGTGGTTCAGGACAAAATGTCCCGCTGAGATAGGCCATATGCTGGACTTTCTTTTGGATTGCTCTGTTACTTTCTGCTCCAATCTGCAGTTTTGTCCAAACTCACCAGAGCGTCCTGTCAGTGTGTCCTCCTCCACCTTCTGCTGCTCCACAAAGAGCCGTAACATATCGCTGAACTCGTGTTTCCTTTACTACAAAGACGAAGTGCATAAAAGGTGACTTTGTTATCGTTTCAAAGCTTTTGTGACTTTTGGAGCTGCCCAGCTAATTGGCTCAGCGGAGGACCACCTATAGAGGTCACCATGCTGGGCATCAGTGGCTAAAATCCAGGCATGGGATCAGAGATAAGAGATACATTTTTGTGTGCTTTTATTCAACACGCCCCTCTTTTTTTTTAAGGAGCAAAACTTCAAAACAAAAAAGTTTGGTTTTTTTCCCCCTGATGTCTTCCAATGCTTTTCCATAAATAGTTTGTTGTTTGAACTAAAGGGTGAACTGTTAAGCAGTAATAACTACCCACCCATCCGTCCATCCATCCATCTGTCCATCCAGCCATCGTCTGTACCTGCCCATCCATTTTCACAATTAAGTTCTTCACTGAAATGCAGCCTTCGTCACTTATCGGAAAACCAACGGCTACTTAAGGAGCAATAGAAGAACATTTCTTCCTTAAGTGTCTCTATGCAGCTTTCCCTTAAAGCTAGCTGGTTTTCTGTTTTGAAGACAGAACCAAAAAGCCAACCTCATAACGTCTAGCCTGATTTCTGCTGCAGCATAACGCAAACAGCGATGCCTCTCTACAGCCTAGAGAAACATAATGACGGAGAGCTTATCTGGTGTTTACTTCGAAAAGCGAGTTTCTGTTACGTAACTCTCAGCCACACTCTTTGTTTTGAAATTAGGCGCCCATTGTTTGGACATGTTGTGCTTCGGAGTCCAAAGGGATCACTTATTAATTTGCTTAAGTGGTGCCAAGCCTTTGTTTTTCCTCTGACAGATGTGCATTGATTTTCCTAATCATCCCAACTCTTTCACCAGAAGGTTGCTTTCATTTTTATTTCAAAATATGGGGGATGTTTCTGACAGTATTTCTCCTTTCATCAGCAGCCTTTATCTTAAGATGTCGATGGATTCTACTTTCTTTCATCACATGAATCTTTTGTAACACTCGTTTCATTCAGCATATCACATTTGAGCTGTTGCACAACCACGGCCACTTCCCAGATGATGAAAAGATAATAGGAGATGAGAAAACTGGAAAAGATTACATCTCCTTTGTTCAGTCATGAGAGACAAACCATAAATTACGTCCCCGTGTTCGAGAAGATGTTTGTGATACTAAAATACAAGGACGTTTGACAGACTTGTTTTGACATTTTAAGCAACACTTGTGGCTGCGGGAAAAGTAGCAACAGTGTTGAGGAATGCTGGTCAATCAGGGGGTACACCTGCAGCTCACTGTGTATGAACTGCAACACGAGGAATGAAGTCTACCTGTTTCAGTCAACACCATGGCAACCAGTGTTTAAATTCACCTAGGCATGCAGACTGCTTCTGCAAACAGCAACAACTCAGTCACAGAGTGGCAGGCCACCTAAAACAACAGCACACTGAAGAGGACAGGAGTGTAGAGAGATTCATGGACCAGTCAAGCATTAGATTGACACAAAGCGTCCAACATAACGGTGTGAAGACGTGTTCCCTGGTATGGTACATCATTCTTCACTATCTGGCTAAATTCGATGGATGAGTCTGTCAGTTGCCAGATAAACCTTGCTTGATGACGGTGTTGTGCCGAGTGTAAAGTTAGGTGGGCGGAGACCATTATGTTGTTCGGTTGGAGGGTTTTTTACGTGGAACCCGTTTGCGGATTACACTTTCCTGTACCAACATGACTCTCGATGCGTTTCCATTGACCGTATAGTTGTGGAAATTGGAATTACAAAACTAATTTTGCTAATGGAAACACTCCAATTTAAAAACAAAATGGATGGGGAGTCAAGGTTTTTAATAAAAGGTTTTTTTGAACAAGGACAAGGGGATTTTTTCAAATTACTGTGATTGGAAACACTTTTTTGCACATCACATGAGTCGTGATCAACAATCAGTCGTTACTGCTAGTGCAAAAGGTAAAGACGACAACAGGAAGTGGTAGGAGGATGACGGCACGGCAGGATTTATCGTGTAAACAAACTTATTTGTGTGTGGTTTTAATTGTGTTTCGTATTTCATGGAAACACACAATTGTCTTTTCGACATTAGCGGAATATCAGCAAAGGTTTGTGGAGGTTTGTAATGGAAAGGCAGCTTCTGTTACAATGCAAGAACAAGGTCTCTATAGACATGGATGCGTTTATCCTGGTCCGTCATGAACATTCGGCTGAAAGCTTTGTTTTGTACTTTACGTTCTTTGTGTTGGTTCTCAAGTGTAGTGAGCAAGTTCTAGCAGCACCTGTTGCTTTCTGGCTCTCAGCCTCGTACTTTCGTTTGGTGCTCAGTCACGCTCTGTTTTGTTTTGGTGTTCTTCATCTGAACCTTGTGTTCTCCTGGTGTTTTCCAGCTCCTCCCTTACGGCTGTTTTGGGTACACTTAATCAGTATCACTTGTTTCCCATGCCGGCAATCACCCTCTCTTTCACATATTGCTTCCAGTTCAACTGAGTCAGTTTCCAGCTCTTCCTGTAAAAGGTTCCTGCCTCGTGTAACGTCAGTGTCTGACCTCCCAAATGGATTTCTGGACGAAATACTCACAAACACATCCCTACAAATGATGAAAAACCTTAAAAAAAAACATTCAGTCGTTACAGCTGCCAAGTGTGTGTATGTTGAGGCAAACGTCTCAACAGTTTTGGATTCATTCAAAAATATTCTCCTTCCTGGACGATCATCCTTGATACCGTTTTCGTTTTGACCCGCGTTTCACCAGCAGCTTTAAACAGTTGCCAAAAAATCCTCCCGACACACTTGCCTCACATCTAAACACATAAAGCTCACATTTTAAGTCGGCCTGTTGGTGTAATGAGTCATCATCTAGCGTGGGTGCAAAGACGCAACCCGAAGCGTCTCTGAAAGTACAGTTCGGTGTGGCGGGATACCTAATGGCGTGCTGTAAATGCTGCTTAAAATACTTCAGTAGATATTGTGACTGCTATCTTTTAATGAAGTGGGTTTTATGGCATTTGCGGAGCCAGGAATGTACCAAAACATATATATATAAGTAATTAACAACCTCAGACTTTGAGTGTGCCGGCGTTCTTATTTGAAAGCGGTTTCTGACTGGAGAGGATCGGCGCTCTGTTTTTAACTCCCTTAATGAGATGGTGCGCCAAGTCTGCTTTCACGTTACAGCAACGATGAGAGGTCACCTCAGGCTTCCTGATCGTGACATCACCGGGCGACCTGCCGCAGAGAGCGAGAACAGGGGAAAGCAGGAGAGACGGAGGCAGAGGGAGGGAAACAGAGGGGCAGTCTGGGTGGGAGGGTTGGAAAGCGGCAGTGGCTTTGTTTTTGTCCAGCCCCAAACAGCCCCGCGGCGACCACACCCTCTCACAAATTCCTGCTGCAAAAATACTTTGACTTTTTTAGCAGCGCAGTTAAGAAAACATGTATGGGTTTTTTTTCCCACTCATGTTAGAAAATGTTTTGTCTTTGCCTCTGCAGGGCCTTGAAAGGGACATTTGAATGTTTTCCCTTGTTTTTAGAAGAATTGTACTGAGTTTAGTGTTGTGCAACAATACATCTGGTTTTGGTGTAGATAATTGCTTAGGGTAATTATTAGCAAAACGAGTAATTCACATCAAAATTACCAAGTTAGGGCACAATCTAGTTAACAAGAAAATAACAGGCAAATAGTTCAGATTCACTTACTGTTTATAAATACCAGACCGATGTGACTTAGATATTGAAAGAACAGATGAAGAGATTAGTCCAGCACTATACGACACAAATATGGAGTAAGTGTAAAAAAAAAATGTCTCTCCATTATACAAGTTTGCTGACAAAATTAATTCAACTTTACAGTTAGAGTCCTTTAACCAGCAAATTCACTGAAGAAAAAGTTTGAAACTGAAAAAAAAAAAGATCTGAATGTGAAAATATGACTTGAATCTGAAAAGCAGTTATGAACATTTGTTTCCGATTCAAAACTTTTTCCTTTGAGTTGAAATATTTTTTTCTTTGGAACAAACTTTCTGGCCCCAATTTAGCTCCATATTTATTCCCTAACGTTGTCCAGCAAACTTCAAACAGCAAACAGCAGGATTTTTACTGAAAGAAACAAAACAACTTCTGCAATGCCCAGCAAATTGACTTTTATGCAGTGGATTGGGAGTTTTCAGATTTTTGTTGCGAACTCTGCAGGAAGGTTTGGATTTAAACCTCCGTTTGCGAGTTGCTGAGCAGATGGCGCTCCACGCAGCTGGCCGGGTTTGGCTCAGGCCGCTTCCCAAATTCTGGGAAATACTTCTCAGTTCAATTTGAAACAACTGATGGATTTCAGCTGATGGAGTTCTGACTTTATCCAGCACTTTACATCTCTTGTTGCTTCGCTAATTAGCTCAACAGGGGTCCAATGAACTAGCACTGACCAGAATTAACTTGTTCCTGCAGCTGAGAAGAAATTAAAATTTGACATACGTCCTGTGGGGGTCCAGCCGCTGATGCTTTAACACATCGCAGACTGAATCCTCTTCTATCGGCGAGAGGGATAACTTGGAAGCGGGGAACGTAGAGGATCAGCTCTACCCTTCAGATTGTCTGGGAACAACAGCTGGGGAAAGAAGGACTTCGTGGTCAAATCCTTGCCATCAACAGTCGAGATGACTGATCAGATATAAGTTATAGTGTCTAAAAAACACAAATGAATTACTTTTTTAAAAGAACGTGGATATGAAATGAACAAACTGTCTGGATGCTGAGCCACACTGGCCCCATGAGACACAACAAAATGTGTGACTTTCGTATCCCAGTTTTCCACTGTTTTTGACGTTATTTCAGTTGTTTTGTTTTTCATTTTCAGTAAACATCCAACATACAGGCGGTACTGGGTGTTGGAAGTTGACTGTAATCGGGGGTGTACTGGAGAAAAAGCAACACATCTGGACAGGAACCGATCCGAGCGCAACGTTTTGACCGCTCAGTTCCTTCAGACTAGCCAGTCACAGTTGGCAAGTGCCTGGTGGTGTTTGCTAATTGCTGCTGGTTAGTCTCAATGATCAGCTAACAATGTTCTGTGAGTGAAAATATTCCTAAAGGTTTAATAGAGGAGCGTTGATGTGATGACTTTGTGAAGGCAGGGTTTCACAAAGAGCAGGAGCTTTTAAAGAGACAGGCACAATTTCAAGGCATCAAATTAGAAAGTGGAGCTTCTTTCAATATATATATCATCTTTGTACCAACTGAAATTAACATAGATGCTTGATTACGCTATATAATGACACCATGTGCCTGGAAAACACATAACACATTGATTCAAACTTTTATTACACTCTCCCCTTTAATTGTTTCATTGAATAATACATTTCGACCATTAAAGTATATTGAAAAGAATATTTTTAGATATTTGACATATGTCTGTCCAACTTTATTTAAACCGTTTGTTTTTTAACGTATTTATCTACTGTATGTTGGCTTTGAATAGCTCTTTAGAACTCGTTTTACAGGGGAACATTTAAAAACCAAAGTCTGGAGCAGAAAGGAGGAGGAGAGGAGAGAGGGAGCGGTACGGGGGAATCTCAGATGACCTCATCCCAGGGAAAACTGTCAGCTGGTCTGGTTCAGATGGAGGCCCGCGGTCACCGGGGTAACTTCTGCTCTCTTCAGGGCTCAGTATTGGACGGTGATGACCGTGTGGGTCGACCACTCCGGAGGAGGTACATGAGTCTCGTGTCGTAAAAGCTGGTTGCCGTCGTCGTCGCTGCTGTTCTGAAACTTCCCTTTTAAATGCTGGTTTTTGACATACACACACTTTATTTTTCCCCCCTCTTCACAAAGCTGTGCTCTAGTGAATTGTGACGTCAAACAAAGAAATGCTGACACATTTTTGTGTTTGTGTGGTTTAAACGTTAAAAGGTCTCTGCACCCTCCGTCATCTCCAGTGGGTTTGGTGGGACGAACAGGAATCCCCTCTTCTTTCCCACCACTCAGCATGGACCTCTCCCCGTTTCTTTAAACTGTTATTACAGCCATAATTCTCCTGCTGTAGCCTCATTTCTCCTCTCACCTTCCTTTCCACCCCTCCCATCCTCTCTGCTGCGCCACGTTATAAATAACACACTGCCTGCTTTTACCGGAGGTAAGGCCTGAACGCCAGCGTTTAATTAGCACAGCTAAAACAGATGCTGGCGTTTCGGTTTGGACGCGTCGTGTTTGTCAAGGCGAGTGCAGAGGGGAATTGTTTGGGTCGGTCGTGGGACAAAAGCAGGCCGGGAATGACAATGCTGCTCTGAGAGAGCTGGGCTTATCCCGGCCCGGAGCGTGGATTTCCTGCCTGACTTTCAGTCCCATCAAACACACATGGCTTCACACACACAGGTTCCCTTCCTGAAGGGTTTGGGTCGCGCTCTTTCAACCGAGTCAGTCAAACCGGACCAGATTCCAGAATTCACTTAAGGTTTTGCAGATTCTGCCGTCCCAGATGTCTGCTGTTTTTTTTGTTTGTTTGTTTTTTAACTTAAATATTAGAATATTTCGTTGAGGTACTATTTGTTCCACTTTGTCATTTTCCCTTCAGCTTACAATCATAAAATACTTGTGTTGAGCCATCATACAAAACCCCAATAAATACATTAATGGGACAAAAAGATGAAAACAACTTTTCTGTAAAGTTTGTTCAAACTTTACAAAAAAAAGGCCTAAAAAAAAAACTTTAAACCTTTTTAAAGTTGTTATGCTTCCTTGAACAGTTCGTTATCTTGTTTTTTTTGTTCTCTTTTTTTTTTTACTTGTGGAAAATTATCCTTAGACAAGATTTAGTTTTGTCAGCTCTCCGTATCTTGAGCTCCTTTCAGAATGAGTCGTTTTAGGGCCTCTTGTCACTTTAAGTCAGAATAAGCTGCTGCTTGGCCACGCCTCCTCTCCCCCCAACCCAAACGGTTAAACGCGCATGTGAAAATAGCTGCAAACAGATGCTCAATTATACAATCGTACATGTTTGAAAAGGAGAAGTGCAGCCTCCTGCACAATCAGCAAGAACGCAGCAAGTGGCTCCTGGATGTTAATTCAAGGATAAAACACTTGTGTTTTCCAGCAGCCATTGTACCGCGCATACAGTGGTAAAACCAGCCAATTAAATGCTTTGGTGCTTTGCTGAGGTTGCTAGGTGACAGGTGGAGCACCCCTGGGGTTGCTAGGCGAAGGGCAGTGTCTGCTGATTTGTGACGTTACAGTTGCAAAGTTTTTGAAACGGCTCATTTTCTCTACACCAAAAAACATTGAGTTATTGCCAAAAAAGAGAAGAAAGAAACAAAGCAGTAGAGACCCAAATGGGAAGTTTAAAAATGTGCAAAATATGGATGTGGTGACAGAATCACGATGTGGAACCACTTTTTCGGGCACTACAGAAGTTTGTTAGAGATGATGAGGAGATGGATGGAGCAAAATGCAGGGAAGACAACCTGCCTTTCACAGGAGCTACAGTGGAATAGTTTAAATCCAAACAAATTCATGTGTTCAAATGGCCTAGTCGAAGTCCAGACGAAGTCCAGGTTTCCAGTCAAAATCTGACTGAGAATCTCTGCCCGAACACAAACTAGCAAAGAGAAAAGCGGGGCATCAGTCTTGATGTAACCCACATCTTCCATTAAAATTTGTGATCATGGAGAAATCTGTGTTTGTTTCAGAACCTTAAATTCCAATGAAATACCTTAAAATCTGCTTGAAAACCTTGAGAAGGTGTTCCAGCGATGCACTATGATCTCTACTGTTTGACCAAATGGCATGGCGTACAACCTCGTAATCCTCCACCAGCAGGAAGGAGGCTTGTAAAGAGGCATCCCCTGTGATTGTAGCAAAGACGATACATTCCCCAGTAGGCTCACGGTGTTCTATGGGTTAATGATTTTGTGCCTCTCTCCACACACACACACATTCCCAGAGGGACCTTTAGCAGACACACTGAGGATGACTGTTTTTTTCTCTATTGCCATGGAAACGTTAAACATTTCGGTCTGTTAAGTCGACGGAGCTGTGACTCATTTTAACCCCTCCCGGTACCGAGCCGGCTGCGCCCCCCGCGCTCTCCCACACACACTGGGACCAAAGAAACAAACTCACGTGTCATTAATCATCTCACTTTCATAACCTGCCAACAGGTCTGATATATGGGGGGAGTTAATTAAGTTTTAATTACTTTAAATGGAAGCAAAATGGTGATCCGTCACCCCAATCTCACGGGGACATAATGGACACAGCGTGCATTCATTCTCTTTTGGCTGAAAATCTTCCTCAGAGTTTTCCATTGTTTGCCGGTGGAACATGACAAAGACTGCTGCTGGCTAATGCTGAGCGGAAAAAAGAAAAAAAAAAATCAGATAGAGAGGGGGCGACCTGAACCATATGAGATCCATGTGTCGGAAGATTTTTTTTTTTGCCTCAAAGGTGGACTGACAGTAATGGGTTGAGGCGATGTGTCAGAAATAGCCCATGAATCCCGACAGACAGGTAATCTGCAGCCTCATCCCAGCAGCTAAATGAAGACATTGACCCACAAGTCGGCGGCTAAAGATGGAGCACACGGAGCAAATTAGTCTCTGACCAAGTTCAGCTTTTCAAAATGTTTCTGGCACAACTTCACCCAGTCCCACGGTGCATGGAGAAGGTCACAGATCTGCTGAGGTGACAACACAAGCAACAATTGAAGGGATAACACACAACCCGATGAGAGCCACAAATTGAAACGAGTTGGTCTATCAATAAAGTCGTTTTTTTTTTTTTTTTTAGGACTTCAAGTGTTGCTGGATCTTTCAGCTTAGCAAACGCAGCTTTTACAAAAAATCGGAAGTGTTTGGTGTGTCACAACAACAGGAATTCAACCATCCAATTGTACTTGCAAGGTCTGGTCCCTATCTCCAATAGCCATTGGCTTGGAGGTGGGATACACTCCAGCCAAAACGTTGGCACATTAAGAATTGACAAGCTATTGGGACTCTGACAGAACCTCATTTCATATAAATGTGTTTTTGTCTGGCGCTGTGGTGGATTTTTTTATATTTTCCAACAATGGGGAGACAGGAAGCATGTCGAAGCAAAGAAGTGTGGCAAAGTTACTGAGGCCGGGACAATCACAGACTGTAGCCTCTATCAACTACACCATCCGACACCCTTTTATTTTCTTGACCAGTTGGAAGACAAAGTAGAAAAACATGTAGTTTGTTTCTGTGCATTGGAAAAACATTAGCAACCCTTCAGCTTTTCTGCTTTTTGTTCTGCCACAACCCCAAACGTCAATGGCAACATATTTCATTGGGAAAGACTTACAAAAATTATTTCAGAACTGTGAAAAATAAGGAAAATTATGCATAATTAGTTTTTCCAGCTGTTTTGTGAGGGCCTTTATAAGATAACTTTCCAAATGGCATCATGCATAAGACTAATTGTCCATACTTGAGGAAATTTGCTGTTGTCTTTAACCCAACAATACCAGACAAGACAGGTCAGGGATAAAGTTGTGAAGTGTTACGTAGGGTTAGGGTGGTGAAACAAAAGCTTTAAGCATCTCACAGACCTCTGTTCAATCTGTTATCTGAGAATGTAAAGAGCATGGCACGACTACCGAGCTGCAGTGAGAACTGACAGGATGGGCAAGGAGAGAATGAATCAAAGAAGCAGTCAACACACCAGGAGAGCAGCAGAGAGAAGGGTAACTATTAAACATGCACTCCACTAATCTGACCTTTATGAAAGAGGAGCAAAAAGTGAGTAGTTGTTTTTAAAAGGAAGTTATAAGAAGTTCATCAAGCCAGATTTATTCCATGTAGGAGACTCTACAAGCCACATTTCCACTACAAATGCGTGCAAAACTTTGTTGATATTCCGCTAATGTTGAAGAAAACTATTTCTCAATCGCTGTTTCCATTACATAAGAAATGCAATTAGTTTACTCATGCGACAAGTCATTAAAAGACACGCGCCGCCATGATCTCCCTGACCTCCCGCCCTTTCCAACTACTTCCGGTTGTCGTCTTCTTCGCAGTTTAGCGCCAGCGGCAACATCTGGTTGTTGATCATGTGACTCGTGTGACGTGGACAAAAAAGTGTTTCCATTACAGGTTGGTGAAATTAACCAATTTCGATACTTGCCGAAAGAAAACATCTCAACCTAGCGCCAAAGCTTTTTGTAGAAATTGACTTGATTCCATTCGAAATGTCAAATTGTGCAACGATATGACCCTAACTCTATCTATCTATCTATCGATCGATCGATCGTTCGTTCGTTATCAAACCAGCGATCGTTCGTTCGTTATCAAACCAAACGCTGGTTCGTTATCGTTTGATAACACACAACCCGATGAGACAGCCAGCTGTGGTACCACAGCCCACCACAGCTGGTGGGCTGTGGTACAGCCCACCAGCCCCGTACCACAGCGCAATCTGTAATTAATGACAGATTTCTTCCACACAGTTTGCTTTAAACATGAATGCAAGCAAAACATGACATATTCACAGGTAACTGGCCCCTTGTGACTCACCCTACCCGTCTCCCTAATTATGTGTGTTTGTGTGTCACATTGAACAAGAGGTGTCAGGTTTCCTCTGGGCTGCATGGGGTCAGTGGACAGCGACAGGAAAACTAAACATCTCAATCGTAATCTGTAGGTTTCTTGATATATTTAATATCCAGACTTTTCTCCCACAAAATGACTGTACAACAACTCAATCTCAAATCAGTATTTTTTTTCCCCAGTGATAGAAACCCCATGGGGTCAGGAGGGGGGCCACACCGCCACCTGGCACTGTAACTGGAGAGAAGTCAAAGGGCTAAGGCGCAAAAAGTGCAGAAGGAAAACCCACTTTTGATCCCACCGAAAAGCTAAAAAGTCAGTTTGGAATGTGGAGAGAAGCAGGCAGCGCCGGAGCTGTGTGGCCGACTGCAAACAGCAACGCGAGAGGGTGGAGGAGAGGCTGGCTCTCGTGCGGAGGGGTGGGACGGGCTGTTTCACAGAGCATGCAGCTTCATTCACTCTGCTGAAAAACACACACGCACACTCGCATATCCCTTGGAAAGCTGTTCTCAGGCCGAGGGGGTGAAAAAAAAGGCAAGGAGCAGCAGAAGGAAAAGACAAAACGCTTCGCTGAGTAAGTTGCTCAAGATTGTCATGCAGCAAAAGCAAACATGTTTGGATTGCATTGGCAGGTAGAGGAAGCATACAGTTGACTGATCCTTTTTGAATCTGTTTTAGTGAAACAGCAGGCTTTTCCTCACTCTCTTTCTGCTCTTCCAGCTCATTCTGAGTTACTTTTCTGCTTGTTTGAGCCGCATGCGTGCTCGCAAATGCGATGGTACAGAGATCTGGCTTGCCTGTGCAGGATGGGTGTGTGAGGGATGTGAAAACTTCAGCTGGACAACAAGAGCCTGCAGCTGGAGTCTGTGTCAGTTTTTTTCCCTCTCAGCCTGGGTTATTTTCTCATTCTAGTTCTTCTTCTTGACGTCTCTCTCGCTCACCCCTTCCCCACGCCTTCCGTCTCCAGCCCTACTTTGTGTCTCAGCCTGCCGATCTCACTGTTATCCCAGGTGATTGGACAGTCGGGAAGAACTGATACCAGGGGAGAAGAGGCCAGAGAGGGACTCTCATCGAATCCTGGGAAGAAATTTCACACCCGGTGAATCGTTCCAAGCGGAGGCAACTGAAGGGAGTGTTGAGGGGGGAGATATCGACCCACTGGGACCAACCTCACCATGTCCCGGAGGAGGTCTACAGGTGATCTGGTTCCCAGGGACATCTCTGAGATCTTGGCCAAGGAGGCGAGGGCTCAGCGTGGACAGAAGAAGTCGGGAGGCTCCCTGGGACAGGCCTTCAGCTGGTTGAGGAAGAGCCGGAGGAAGAAGAACCTCGGCAACGGGGTGAGCCGTATTCCCACTGGGGCGGCGGATAATAAACCGGGACTTCTCAACCACGACGCCGCCAAGGGTTAGTGTCCTCTCATGCCATAGCTTCTCTGTAAATGCTTCACCTCACTGCAGCTTCGGTGTCATGATGATGTTGTAAACCTGTGAAGATTTTGAATGTTGGAAAAATTAAGAAAGTTCCCCATCGGCTAAAAAACACAGGGCAAACTTCAACATGAACTCTTCCCGTCGTTGAAGTTACAGAGCAGATTTTCAGTAAGAAGGTGAAAAAACAAATCCAAATCTTCTTTCTCATAGGGGTAACATGGTTTGTTTTTATGTTTTGTCCTAGAAACACTTACATAGTGTGCTGTGATGGACTGGTGACCTGAGCATGGTGTACCTGCCTCTCACCCGTTAACCGGTGGAGATGGGCACCAGCAACTCTAGGGTTAAGGGTTTAAGATGATGGATGGATGGATGGATGGATGGATGGATGGATGGATGGATGGATGGATGGATGGATGGATGGATGGATGGGAATCATTTATGGTTGGTCTTATGATATCTCTCTACAGGTGCATCTCAATCAATCACAATATTATTGAAAAGTTAATCTATTTCAGTACATCAGTTCACCAATTGAAACGCATTGTTGTATAAACTATAGGTTAATTATGTAGACTGATGTTTTCAGGCCTTTATTTCTGTAAATTATGTCAATTTTCCACTTATAGTTGTTCATGAAAGCATAACATTTAGCATCATTAGATGTTTACTAAGGCATGTTAAGTCAGGCAGCTGCATCAGAACGCATGTCACATTTATTGAGATGCACCCGTATATTTATTTTTTATGGCCCATTTTGCCATTTTACATCTTTATTCCAAACCGAAACTTTGTCATTTTGTTTGTTTCTACTTTCATAAATAATCAGTTAGGTAATTATATACTTTTACTTTTCCTCTCGTTTCCATTGATTATTATTATGATAAGTTTGGTGCAGGTGACTCTTACGAAATACATACTGGTAGGTGTATAGGCTCCGGTGAGATAAATGAGATGGAGAAACATCCACAAATACACTTTTATTGTTTTGTCTTTTTTTTTATGTTAGTGAAAGTTTCACAATTCAAAAGATGCATTTCAGTGAAACTATCTCTTTCCAGTTTGTTGCGGTTTTTGTAGTGGTGTAGTTCTAGGATGATCCTCGTCGGTAATAAAGTTTGGAAAGTGCTGTTTCTAGTGTTTTTACGAAGGTTTCGACAGGTGTGTTTTAGATTTTGTACAGGACGTAATAAAAATGTCAAAAACTTGGAGATAGCCTTTTATTTCAGCGCCCATAAAAAGCTCAGAAGCAGATGCTAACGTTAGCATTGCTAGCAGCTAACGGTTAGCCAGCACTCTCGCGATGCTGACAATTTATTTTTCACTGAGACGTATCTGCCAGCCCAATGAGTAACACAAGAACTACTGTTGAACAGATTCCTAACTGTATCAGACTTAAAACACTCACATTCTGAGTTTATTTGACACAATAACGAGATGATGCTTTGCAACTTGGCCACTTTTCAAGTAGCCAAAAAATATATCCATAAAAAAAGATTTTGCTTTAAAAAACACACACAAACCCACACAATTCATCTTTTTCTTAAATGGTTAGGTACAAAGGGAACTGCTACGTTTGCATCTTATCACTGTTACTGGCTGACAGGAAGTGCGCCTGTGGAGGTTTTCTCCGTTCGCTGAGGGTCTGTCGCAGCTCCTCATTGATGTTCCTGTAGCAGTTACTTTTTTCTTTTGTAGATCAGCTTTTTTTTTTTAAAGTCTTTCTTGTTTCTTTGGCAACTTTGTTGTGGATATTTTTTTATCACAGCCTTCACGGTGAGGATTTTTATCTGAGGAGTGTGTTGATAAAAAGTAAAGAGGGATTTATTCTTGGTAAAGATATCAGTCTACACATCTGTATTTTGCCCAGTGACTCACTGATGCGACTCGGGGGTCTAATTCCCCTTTTTTCTGTTTACTGGTGCGTTTGCTTTGTCGGCAGCGAAGAGATTACCCACACTCCCCATTTCCTGTTTTTGTTCCATCCCTATAGTATTCCCTTTCTCTTTTGTCGTTCTGTGTGTGTGTTTTTGTGTCATTGTCATGAATTCAAATTCACTCCAGGACTTTTATTGACTTGTCCAACCAAAAAGACGATTCATTAGTTTGCTCAACATTCTGGATGGGTAACAGACAGCCTCTCTTTCAGAAGCCAAAGTTTAACTTGTAATAGTGCTAATAAATCCTTAGCAGAGGATGTGGTCAAAGGCTGACGTTGAAAATGTGTGGGAACCATGTTTTTTTGGCATTTTGTGTCAGGGATTGTTTCCAGCATAAGCCTGAAGAGAACAACGTCAAGAGGCATGACATGCAACAGACTGAAGAGGCCAAAGTCAGATAGAGAAGATTATATTTAGGACTTCCAGCTTCTTCCCTGAAGTAATTTTTAGATTTTGGTGGAGAAACATTGCATTAAAATAATTGGTTCAACTCAATGAACCCCAGAATCTATTCACTGCTTTCCTGTCCAACATGGCTGAGCTTGTACATAGTGAACCGATCTGTATCGCTTCCTTCTTCTTTGTGGTTTTAGGCAAACTATCGATCCATACCAATGTTACTACCACACGGTTGGCGAATAACAAAATAAGGCGATTAAACACGTTTTTCTGGTTTAGTTTAACTAGCCTGTGGTCTACAACTCTGCAGACCTAGAGGTCGTCAGAGGGGGGATTCCAGCGAGAACAAACGTAACTCTTGACTACAGTGAAAATGGTTCTACACTGAAAGCACTACATTTTGGAGAACGTCAAACTCTCTGACTCTGGTGTCTGTTTTTTGTTTGTAATAAAAGAATCTGTGCTGAAATAGTTTAATATTCGACTTGTAAATTGAAGAAACATAACGTAGGCTAAACAATGTCTTACAGAGACACGCCATTCGGTACAAGAACAGATGAGGAACAAAGTTATTGACATCTATCTACTGGTCTGGTAAAAGTTACCAAGTCATTTCCAAGAGTTGGGGACTCTAAAGAACCCACAGTAAGAGCCAAATAAATGGTGAAAACTGTAACAGTGGAGAACATTCCCAGGTTGCAATCCTTACGAAGTTACTCCAAGAGTACATCGGCGACCAAAAGTAACATCTACCCAAAGTATCCAAGCGAAACTTCTGAGGCCAAAAACTCCCTCTAACCAAAAGGAAAACAATGTGTTTCCCAAGACTTTTAGGGAAAAATTACATGGACTGATGAGATGGAGGGAGAACTTTTTTACTATTGCAGCTGCTGTAAATCGGATCAGACATTTGTTTCTCCCTGTATCTCAGTTGAGCCAACTTGTTGGTCCTCCTGTCGACGCTGGACGTCTCGATTCACATCTGCCTCAGACGTGCCACTCTGCAGTCCAGCTTTGGCCATCAGTTGAAGATCCTGTCCAGCTTGTCCAGTCCGTTTTCACGTGCTGAATTCCTCTGACCCTCGCGTCAGAGCGTGTTGGCGTGCGTGTGCGCGCGCGCGGCAGCCGGGATGCCAGATTGGGCCCAGAGTTATGCGATGCAGGGGAGAGATTACAACGAATCACAAAGCCCTATTCAGCCTAAAGAGGACTCTTAGGGAAGCACTCTCTCAATGCTTTTTTAATTAGAGTAACTTCTCAGAGCAAACACACACGCACACACACCCCTCCAAGTCTCGTATTCTCCACGTTTTCATCAAACTTGTTACTTTTTTTTTTGTAGTTTGCATCTGAAAGTGTTTTGTTCTGCACTTCACGTTAACAGCTATGGGCGTGAGCGCGGATGTCCCCGCGTGGACGGGTGCAACCCTGTACAGAGGGTGTATCTGTGTTTGTGTGTCAGCGGCGTATTGCTGGGGCTTAGGGCGGCGCCCGCATTCATTACATCACCTCTCCGAGCATAAGGCCTCGAACAGAAAGCGCTGCGACTACCTGCTATGTGACGCATGGCACTGTTCAGGCCCTGAGGTCATTTGCGCAGTCCCACGTGTTCGTCCATGTGCGCAGACATTGTGTGTGTCACAGACCCAGGCCTTGTAAAACTGTGCTGGTAATGCATGCCGTTCCTTTTTCTTTGCATGCATGTGTGTGGCTGCCACATCACAAAACACGGTCGGGGTGTGTAGGTTTACAAACTGTAATGCAGATTACAGGGCCTGAGAGCAGCCGAGCTGCCAACGTCTCATTACGCAGACAACGTTGTATACAGCTTTTAGTTCTATTACAGGCCACAACTGAGGCAGGCTAAGGGCAGCGACCGAAGTGTGCTGGTGTATACAAGTTTAATGCAACCCCGCCATGATGTCCCTGAGCAACCATCATTCACCACACATACACACACACACACACAGCGGCAAGCCAATGAGAGAGGTAATTTTACCTGGGTAAGCAGATACCTCCGACCCTCATCCATCACCGCAGACCTGAAGGTGCAGCTCTTAGGTAAATGTCTCCCAGGCAACGACATTGTAAGGAACGCCTTACTGTTTCAGGAATACAGCAAGACAACAGTAAAACCCGAGACATCGGTCGTCCTTAAAGGCAAGCTAAACGCAAGACTGTGAAGTTTGTGTGTTGGATTGGAGTAAATCTAAAATACGCCCTGATTAGGGTGGGGCACGGCAGATGTCAAAACACACTGAAATGGGGTTAGAGACATTTTGATGGTTATCTAATTCTAACAGTGGCCTGATGGCATAAAAAAAAAAACACAGATTTTTTTTTTGTGTGCTTTCGCAAATAAAATACACGCTTCAAACTCTGATCAAATTTACCGTGGCAATTGCTTTTAAAGAAAAAGTCTGCATGTACAATTAAGATAAATTGAAAGTTGGTCTTTATTCAGCTTTGGAGAATCTGTCCTAAAATTTGGCTATTTTGGTTCTTAAATCCGGTTCACATTTAGCTGAATGTCATTCCAGTTCACTGTTGGTTACCATACTTCTATCTAGTCTGGATAAAACCAATATTTTTTACATGCCTTTTCAATTAAATTTGTCTGTGGGACTCAAATTGAAAATGTTGTGTAATATCTACTCCATACCAGTAGGTGGTGACAACATCTTTACAAATCACATTAAAAAGCAGATGGATATCCTTAGCAAGGCTAAATCAGTGCTAGGCAAAACATTCTAAGAAGTCTCGCAAATTGTCACTTTTTTAAATAATTTGTGGGTAATCAAATTGTCAGAGGCTAAATATTGTATTGAGAACTAGGGCTGATTGAATAAAGAACTGTGAAGTAGCCGTTTAGTTTAGCGCCAAAAGGAGACTCCAGATTACATGCCTTAGCATTGCTAGCAGCTAATAGTTAGCCAGCTTCGGTATTCAGCTGTGGTACAAGCTACTACTACCAATTCAAGACTGTAAATGTGCAGCCATTTCTCCCAGACTTATGAATTTAAACCCTGAAAGTACATGTGATTGATTTAATGAAAGACATGCTGTCAGAAGTCTTGATAAACAGTTTACACTTTATATTCTTGGCAGCCATATTGAAAAATAAACTTGGGAGACTTCAGACTTTCTCTCTTCATTCTTTTGCATTTTCGAAGCACCGAGATGTCAAATTTGTCAACAAAACATGGCAACTCGAGAACTACTTCCTTTCACACTTCAAAATAAGAGTCTCAGACATACAGTTTCAAGGCCACCCAATTTAATAGCTTATACCTGCTTCGTCACACTAAGTCATCCTAATAACAGCGTACTTCATCTCTTTGGAATATTTTGACCATGTTTCTCTCCTTCTTTTTGTTGGCCTTGCTTTTTAATTTGCTGCAGATGAAACACATTTAAACAGATTTTTGTCCACTGGTACCAACAAGAAGGCCAGATGCAAATCAAATAGACATCATAGACGGTTAACCAAATTCCTCCAGCTTTTTCTTTATAAGGTCGGTGATAATGTTTTGTTTCATTGGACATGCAGGATGTTTGAAGTGGTGGAAGAGCAGCTGGAACACATCAGCCTGGACTGAGGGAGTGGGTCTCTGTTTACACTGAGATACACAGTTAATTTCCCCTCAGGACAGTCCGAGTGTGTGTGTGTGTGTGTCTCTTCTTATGTAACACGGATTAACAAATACACCTGTTGAACTCTGCTTATTCCTCCCCACTGAGTCTCTCTGTATGGAGAGGATAGACGACACAATGGCAGAACAACCTGGGAGTTTAATCAGGCTTTGGCAAAGTAATCGTAAATCCTCTGACGATTTCTGCATGTTACAACTCAAAGAAGAGCTGCTTCATCTTCTGCTTCTCCTTGTGTCTTCACAAACTCTGATGTTTATCTTATGCGGCTCAGGGCAGCTTACGGAAATTATCACAACATCTACAATTGGCAGTAAATTTAGCAGCAGTGATTTATCTCGGTGCCTCCATTTGGCCCTCTGCTGGGCTCGCGGTGCCAGTGCGTGTGTCTTTGAAGCGCACACCTTGGAGGGCGTGCATAAATGGCACGCTTGCAGAAGCTTCGACTGGGTGGATAATTTTCTCTGCTGCTGGAGATTAGCCTTTTGGATTCCATCCCCTTTGAGGTTCGCTGAAAACGCTCTGTGTTGAGATTAGACCCATGTTTTTGTCAATGCCGGCGCCAGTCGCCCGTTTGTGCCGCAGCATGTCGAGGGGATTAAGTGACACCTTATATTCACATCTTTATGTTCGAGCCCAGCTTAGGCAGTAAACCCAGACCAAACACTGAGATTTGCACTGCTGCTTCGGAGGACTAGGAGTATAACTTTCTTTGAAACTTTCTTTCCTACGAGACACCAAAGGAAAAGTGTAAGCTATTGTTCATCCATACAAAAACGTCCAGGATTCTGCATCAGAAGCAGTTTTATTAATGAATGTAACACAAAGGGAATTTTCCCACCACTCTCAGCTTTTTATGTTTATTTGGTTTTAGAGGAAGGCAAGAATATTCTTGTGATCTGGAAAGTAATAAAATAAATAAATACTTTTTGTTGCCAAGCATGCGTCCATTAAAATAAAGTGAGAAATTGTCATTCAAAAGGTTAACCAGTTATCCTCCATTACATAACTAGAATACACTACAAGTTGTGGTTGTTGCATGAAGAAAATGTAAAGTCCACATATTTCCTTTAATTTGTTAATGAATCAAAAATATTCCGCTCTTTTTCTGGTTTAACAGCAACCTGAACTGCTGTGGCGATGGCAGCGCTTTGCCACTAGATGGGAGCACTGAGCTGACTTGTTGATTTTCAGAGCTCATCTGTAAAAGACATGGATCAAGGTCAAATGTTGCAAAGGTAACAGAATGACGGATAGAAAAGATGATTGCTTGTTCTTTCAACAAGTCTTCCCACGCCGTTTACGTCGACCGCATTGGAAAGAGGCAGAAACAGACAGAAGCATTGAGAGCAGCATTCACGTCTTTTCACGTTTCTGACGGTAACCGTGACAACCACTGTCCCTGACAGCAACGTGTCTCTACACCGGAGTCCTGTGATGTGTCCACACACACACACACACTGCTGTTCACCGTGCGAGTTTCTTGCACCTGTCAAATGGTGACATGTGTCATAGACTTTGATGGTTTTGCCCATTGACATGGATCTGGGGCAGGTTTTGCATGGCGCTTTGCAGCTGAGTGCGCTCTGTCTGAGACGGTGCTCTACCAGCACCAGTGTACTGGGCGCGGTTCTGCTGGGGCCGCATTAAGAGGCCGCATGATAGCAGATCACTTTACAGCCCAACACCAGCGCTGAGTAAAGGCCTACACAGATACATCCCCCTCTCAGCAGTCATATTTCACCGTCAGAAAAACTCTTCCTGCTCCTCGGATTAACGGATCGATACCAGAAAAAACAAGGCACTGGAAATGTGTCTTTGCCCT
Source organism: Poeciliopsis paucimaculata (assembly GCA_903067055.1). Taxonomy (NCBI): domain Eukaryota; kingdom Metazoa; phylum Chordata; class Actinopteri; order Cyprinodontiformes; family Poeciliidae; genus Poeciliopsis; species Poeciliopsis paucimaculata. The sequence continues at coordinate 49,487 of CAEGAD010068669.1, forward strand.
ACGCTGGCTGAACAAACGTCTAATGGTAATTAAGTATATTAAGTAGTTCTTTGTCATTTTTACTTAAATATTCTGATGTGTTTGGGAAGTGATTTGTCATGGTTGTATCGTCTGGTTGTATTTATTTATAAGTGAGTAAGATTTACTGATCTTTGAATACAAGTAAGTAAATTTAAGTTACAAAAAGGTGAAGTTACTTAGCTTTTTGGTGTAATCTACCTTTTGCAAAGAAAAGTATATTCATTTGACTTTTTTTTTATAAAGTACATGTAACAAAGTTACATTTACCTAATTTATTCAAGCCTCTTTAGTTTTCTGCTTAGCATAATTTACAAGCTATAGATGAATTTATATATATATATATATATATATATATATATATATATACACTTGAATTCATGGTGTTTGAATTTACTTTAAAAATCTTTAGTGCAAACTGTGAGTTGGTTTTTCTTGTTGTTTTTTTTATGTGAATCTGACACGTCAGTTTTTCAGTAATCCGCCATCACTGCAAATCAGCTTTTTACTTCACCTCCCCTGGCTGTTCTCAGCACATCAGACAGGCCTGGGAGAAAAACATGAACATGAACATGGCGTCCACTCTGATGAGCGCACGGCTTCATTTTCTCTCCCTGCCTCTGCTGCCCTTTGGCTCTTGTGAGAAATCTCCCATGAGGTTGTCGCCGACTTCCGTCCGGAACGGTGCGCGCGTCGTCTTCGCCCTTCCTCGCATCGCTCTGGGTGATTCTGGATGAATGGTATCGATTCAGAAACTCCAGAATTAAGGTCATGGCGACCGAGTGGCGGCAGCGGCCCGCCAGGGTGTCAAAATATCTGCGAATTACAGGAACTGCTATATTTGCATTTGCGGTGCCTCTTAACCATTGAACCTTTTTGACGTTTTGCTTTTTTGGTGTGTTCAACTACATCTTGTTCACTGGACTGTCTGAATATCACAAACTCCAAAGTAATTCAAAGGGTCAGTATTATGTAAAATTGAGATCTACATCATGTTATAATATTATTATTCATCAAAAATGTGCCTTGATTCTTCCATGCATGTTTGAGAAATCCTACAGTCTCCTGCGGCAACCACTCAGTTGTGTGAAACACCTCTGTGGGTCTAGCTCTGCCTTGAAGACACAGCCCCTCCTAATGACTGCCGTTTCCAAGCTTTCGCCTCACAGAGCAGCCTGCCCCTACGACGCCCCCAATCAGCTCCTTCAGACTAGCCAGCAGCAATTAGCAACCACCCGGTGGAACTGCGCATGTGCTGCAGCGCTGGTAAAACGTTAACCAGTTAACAGCACAGCAATGTTGCAACCATTTCCTGTATTGCAGCGGTTCCTAAAGTGTGGGTCGTGCTCCCTAGCGGGGGCACAGTGCCACTGCAGGGGGGGCACAGGAAGAAGTATGGATGAATGAAAAAAAAAAGGTGCTAAAAAGACGTTGATGTGTTGGTGTGTCTCTTTAAAACAAAACAAAAAAAAAACTCAGGCTCTAAAATTTCCTATTATCTTTTTCCTGTGTAAACCATCTGCCTCTGTGTCTGTATGTCCTCCGAGCCAGAATGCTCTCCTCTCAAAGCCAGCTTTGATCACTGGCTCTCTGGCCTACTTTTCCTCAACCACAGCCTGCATGTGTACATTCAGAAAAATCACAGCGCATTATTAAGCACGTCATGGCTGTTTACGGGTCTCATTTTTCCATCAGACAAGCACGTCTGATGTGCCGCTCTCTTCGCGCCGGTTCCCTTTCTCTGTGTGTGAGAGAGAGGGGGAGTGAGAGACACACACGGAGGAATCTGGGTTCCTCCAAGTTATGTGGACATGACCTGCCGGCTGCGCTTGTAACGTTTGTCAGCACAAAACAACCGATCACCTCTCACACCGGGACGGTGGGAGGAAGAGGAGCGTGTGAATTATTGAATGATCCGTACGATGGAGCTCGGCGTGAGAGAGTGCTCAGATGTGTGAAGGCGCGGTTTGAGAGCGCAGAGAGGCTGAGGAGGAGTGGGAGTGGCACACACACACACATACGCACACATGCGTGTAACACACTTGTGCGTCTCAGCGTTGGATGTTGCCATTCCGTCAGCGGCTGGATGCACACGAGCAGCAGGGTGTCAGCTCGAAGGCGCTCGACTGATTTGAATGCGCTTGTGTGTGTGTGTGTGTGTGTGTGTTTTTCTTCCTTTTTCTTTTCTGGATCCGCATGTTTAGCAAGAGCTCTTGTAGGAATGGTGTCAGCAGGTCTGTAGCTCAAACCGTCAACAACCCGGTGTGTTTGGAAAGGCGGGATTCAGAAATGCCTTGCCGACTTCCACTCAAGCTGGTGAACGCGGATGCGAAGTTACCAAGGAGTCAAGATGCTGTAGACGCACTTTAGGGACGGCCCCAGCATGGGGAACAGCATCCAGAGGGAGAAGAAGAAGAAAAGCGCGCTGACCGAAGAGGGTTCGGTGACCCCGAGTCCCAAGCGGCAAAAAGCTGCAAGCTTTCGTCTGCCGGGACGTGTGGACAGACAGACTCCAGGTAGGAGGACAGCAGAAAGAAAGGAGTTGTTGGTCATCTACAAAACAGCTGTTTTAAAACAAAATAAAAGAGATGAGAGTGAATTCATCTCATGTAGTTTGTTGTGTCTGTCTGTGTTTGTGTGGTCATGCTGTAAGCTCTTTATGGTGACTTTATTCCCATGCTGACTCCATCTTAGTCAGCTTCAAGCATCTCTGCTTATTGCACAGGCGTACAAAAGAATGTGTGTGTTAGCAAAAGTGGATTTTCTCCTTCTCTTTCCCTGTTTTTTGGTCCACTGGTTTGGGCTTCTTGCTGACAAATAACTAGTCGAGCGTTTTGCAGACCGAGTCCGGCCACATCCTCTTCCTTCCTGGTGCTAACACAGTCTGCTGGACTCAATCTCAGTGCAAATAATGAAAATATTTTTTTTCCCCTGACTGTGTGGAATGCCGTACCTGCTATGGAAAGCTGATCCTTGTCTCTGTTAATTGTTCCCGAAGCGACAAAAAGAAGAAAAAAAAACACCACCTGACAAACTGGTTCAACACAATCGCACATTGACAGGCATGCAAAGATTATGAGATAATGCTCGGCGATGTGAATTGTTTTTGCACTCAGGTTCTGCTGACGTAACCAGTTTCTCAGAAGTGGATTTCCATTTCTCGCTTCTCAGTTTGAAGGTGGTGGACGCTGTTCGTTTTATTTAGGGCTGTCAGGACTTTGGCATGTTTTTCTTTCAAAAAGCACTCCTAACGATATAGATGTGTCTCTTATAGAAATGTTGTTGTCCTGTCAGTATACGCTGCCTCAAAATCACAGTGGATTGTGGGATTTGGAGTATTGCCGTATTCCTCGAGAAACTTTAGAGGTTGTTTAATCGAGGTTTCACAGAGCAAAAAGCAAACGTCCAACACGTTGTTCTGATTTCAGCTGACGTTTAACCTTCCACACCTTACATACCCTTACCATGCAAAGTCTCCACCCATCAGCAAGATTGCAAGACTGAAGAGCGTTCCAAGGTTAATATTCCTAACTGGACATATGTGAGGTCTTGAATTCCCACTCTGCTAGGTGATAATATATTTGGCAATTTGCATGAACTCTCCCTGCCCTTGATGCCCAGAGTCGATATGGATTTAAACGACTGGCTCATATTGGAATGGAAAAGGCAACATGCAAGCAGCTGACCGCCCGAAACTCAACAGGCGCGTCACCACAAACCAAAGTCTGAATTTTAACACGTTTTAAAAGGCCGACGTGCAACAAGTTAGTGAGAATTTGTGCAAAATTTCCCCAACGTTCACATTTGAAATGTGCAAAATTTCCACCAGCAGGACAGGCACATGTATGGTTCTTTCTGCAAGTCAATGTGTCCTTGGGCCCAGAAACACGTTATCTGTGTCCCCACATAGAGGTTAATGTCTGTGGATATGTGTGATTATCGCCTCTTGTTGCACTGTGTTCACTTCCTCTTTCACTTGCAGTTTACACAGAAACATGTGGAGTGAATGCATACCCGTGATTCCATCCTTATGCGTGACCAACCATTCAAGACACAAACACAGCGTCACAGTTTCCCCAAACACGGAAAAGCATCGGGGAAAAAATTAACTTCCCACTTCTGAACTGAGGTTGGCAGCCGTTTGGAAACGTCAAGTTCCAAGACTAAGGCATAAGGAAGTGTAGTTTTCTCACTTGTGTTGGTAATGGAAACTGAAGGACTGAAGCCTCTGAACATGAATTAGTTGACGGTGTATCGTCTCCTTGTTGTATAGAAAGATTTACTCAAACATTTATTTGCTGGAATGTGTTACTGAGTTAGTTTCAACTCCTTTGCAGTAATTCTAGACAAGATTAGAGACTTTAGGACTACCCCTAATCCCAGTCATAACCCTCCCCCTGAACTCCAGCCCATTGGTCCAAATCTTCTATATAGATTGTTCTGCATGTTGTGTTTCAGCGTTTTTGGGAACATGAGCCCCAAAGCTAAGGGAATCTGCTTCATCTTTCAAAGCTTGAACGTAAAATATCTGACATCATGCCATAGCTGTTTCTTCCAGGCCTCAAGCAACTGGACTGACAGCTTTTTGTAAATACATGATGCAGCTGTTTCAAATCAATTTCCCATCCACTCTGCACAAGGTCCCTCAGATGTCACTCTTTTTCTCTTTGCAAAGATAAGACTTCCAACAAGCTGTCTAATAAAACGGTACAACTGCAATGCTGAATTATCACTGGATATCCTTGAAATACCATCCCTTCTCTGGCTTCTCACTCCCTTTCCACTCCCCTCCTCTTGCCTCGCTCAGTGACGCTATCTCCTTGACCTTCGATCGCTGCCTAACGGGCTTATCTCCCAGCGTTTGAAAGGTGAGATATTTGGATGCGAGCGCACTAAGACTTGCGCTCCTTCAAAAGGAAGCTGTTGACAGAATTAGGGAGGGAGGATGGAAACGAGAGCAGAGATTACAACGGCGAGGGAAGACGAGAAGAGAATACGTATAGTCTTATGTCTAATTCGGGAATAAAGCCGCCTGTTGATGTCCCTGCCATTTTAATTTCAGCTGCCTTGTACGGAAAGGGTGGTATCCCACATTTCATTTTCCTTGCTGGGGAAAGCTCGCCTGAGCCTTTTGATATCTGCGAGTGTGGCTAAGACGCTCTCCGCTCCCTTCGTGGTCCTCCCTTTGAAGATCCCATTCAATGTGTGTCACTGTCAAAGACAGGGACTCCCAACAGAGCAGCTTAGGCAACACACAGTAAAATAAGGAGAGGATGACTTTTCATCTTTTCTCTCTTGTCCTCCCACCATCTTATCCTCCCAACACTAATCAGCTGTGTTGAGCTCATGCTCCTCATTTAACTCTTATGGACTTGGAGCTACAGAAGCATCTCAGTCAAAGGTCTTCCCTACTGACCACCATTGTTTTGTATGTTGCTGACATTTTGAGTAAAGTACAATTTAGTTTGGTATTCAGTTCTCAATGTCACATCAAGCGACTCCACTGAATGGCATATACCAGATTTATATTCTCTAATGGACGTTACACCAGGCAGCAGGGCCGTGCAGAGACCTTTGGAGGGGCCCAAAGTTAAAAAAGGGCACCCAGCGGGAGAAGACATGTCCGGAAATGTCAGAGCAACATTGGAATTAGGTGACATATTGATGAGCCAAGCAGATATTTGAGACTTGCACACTTACATTCTTGCCTAAAACCATTGTACCAAATAACGTTGTCATTTAAATCAGGAGGAGCGTGACAGGTGTAACATGTCATCAGTCAAAATGGGGAACAACAAGCTTCTTCAGAGTGACGTCTGGCCGAGTGACGTTTGTTCTTTTTAACTCGACGTCTTTCCTCCTCATAGCAAACGTTGCAACCGGGTCTTTGGACTTTGTGAGGTTCGGGAAGATCATCGAAATGAACAGATTTCTTTTTATGGGTCGTTTTCGTCGAAGCAGAAGTTGGTTGTTCAGTGCACTCGTCCTGAAGTTTGTTCTTTGA
>CAEGAD010068672.1:0-41455 GCA_903067055.1 Poeciliopsis paucimaculata
ATCTCAGTCCAGAAATGTGCAGTTCTAGGCACAGCAAAGATACTGCGCAGAACCCTCAAGCTCCCAGACCTCTGGTAGAGGACCCGAGCTCAGAGGATAAGAACCACCCGCGGTGGGTGAGAAGGGAATTTTTTATATATTTGTAAGATTTTAACTGAAGAATCATTCAGCCTAAATAAAACAGCAGTTTAATCAGCTGCATGTCTGCAGCTTTATGTGAAATGATTAAATACCTGAAGGATTACAACTTGGACTGCTCTAATTTGTTTGGACTATTTCACAGGAGACCTAATTATTCAAGCTTTAATTATTCAACCCATGATGAACTAAATCACTTTGGGTTAATTATCTAATTATGATTGAAAATAAAGACATAAAAAAGAAACAGCAGTGTTTCTGCTGTGACCTTGATTGAGTTCAGTTTTTAGTTTTTCTCAACAAACAAGAACATCTACATTGCACATTATTTTGTCACTGTCATGTGGTTTATTTTCATCAATATTATTATCATTTTTAAATAATTAGTCATTTGCTTTTTCATGCTATTAATAAATTATCTAAACTTTTTAAAGAAAAACCTCCAGTCATTTTTCTACAGGGATCTGTTGTTCCTTCAGGCTGCAGAGTTGTTAAAATCTGTGGATTTTAAATCTTTATCAGATACAGCTGGAATAAGTTACATTTATCTTGAGCCAGAGCCGGACCCGGACCTAGACCCGGATCCAGACCAGCAAACATTCACCAGTTTTCTCTTACTGGTGCCACTCCAGAAGCTGGTCGCACCTTTTGTGCTCCTGATGTGAAACTGCCAGTGTAAGCAGTAACGTTAGCTTAGCGCTCCACCAAATCACTGACTCACTCATCACCGGACTGATAAGACAGAAAACTCCCAGAGTCCAGCCAGTGATAAAAACCAGAGGGACCCTTTAACTGGGCTTTTTGTTTATTTGCATGATAATATCTTGCTTTTAAATCCTGTCAGTTGTAAAGTACTGGATCTCACATGTCAAGGTAACTTCACAAAAACTAAACATGTGAAAAGATAATCCATAAGGTCAGCATGTTAAATCAGCCAGTTGATTTCTACAGCCAAGAAAAATAAACTGGTTTTCAATAAACATAAAAAATATGGTGGATGGAGCAAATTTAGCATTTTGAGCAAAAATTCAGAACAAAGAAAGTTTTGTTTAAGTTATTTCCATCCTACTAGTATTTGTTTCTCCCTGTCTTCTCTGTCATTGTACTTTGGTTACCTTGGAGGAACCCGGGCTGGGAATCGAACCCAGAACCTTCTTGCTGCAAGGCAACAGTGCTACCAACATCCAAATCGATCACGTATTAATGCAGATTAAATGCTCCCTTTCAAATAAAACTCAGAATTTCTGTGAGCGTCAGTGGACGTTGAACACAAAAATCTGTATTCATTAGTAATACTTATTTATTCAGTCATTGTGTTCCAGTTTAGATCTTTCTGAGTGTTTATTATCTATCTTTAAAATCAGTTTTAAAGGTAGAAGAACTTATTTCCAATGTGTAAGCCGCAGTAACGTACTTGACTTATGACATACTTAAATAAATAGATTGCTCTCTTCTGCCTTTTCAGAACTTTTTTACCCCAATATCATCATTCATGACCTTCAGTATAAATGGGAGCTGCTGGAAATCAAGAGCAATCGAGTTTTATATTAGTCCTGAAATGAAATAGATCACCATTTCAGGCTACTCAGAGGGTAATTGTGGATTTTAAAAAGCACGGGGATTGAAACTGTGTGGCTAGACTAGCTGAAATTGCTGGTGGGGGATCCCATAACAGTTTAGTCATGCAATCAGACTCACACTGTTCACAATCAGGCCTATTCCATCAATCAGAGCATTATTTGACACAGCATTTAATTAGCATTAAGCATATTTAAATGCTGCTAACACTTGGCTCTTTTGCATGTAGCGTTTTGCTGCAAGATGCACCAAATGTTTGCTGCAAACATTTTAAGATATGCTTGGATTTCTAATGTATTGTAAGATTTAGAGTTATTTGTTTTTCAACATGAACAGGAACATTCAGTTTTATTTAAAGGAATGGTTATTATTATAATAATAATAATATAAAAATATGAGTTATATTCCCAAGTACTACATCAGCAATACAATCTTCATAAGACTTTGTTTATGTACAAAACTAAGATAAATGCAAAATCTGTCATAATACACAACGAAAATCAATACAGTTTTTTGGTCTCATTAATCTCTCATATAAATTGGAAGATTTTTGGATTCGTAAGAAGTTCCAAAAGTTTTTACACAGAACAAAAATTACACAGATTGACGTTTTTAAAAAAACATTGAAGATTTGAATATTACATCAGACCAGTAAACAAAATGTGGGCTTAATTAAAAATATGTTTAATACTTGGCTAAAGTTATTCAAAAAGGTACATTTAATCTGAACAATGCGCCTCAGGGAAAATGGCAGCATTTACTTCTGTAGTTATTTGATTTTCTTGGGCGAAAAGATATTTCTGGAAAACGTTCTTGTTAAAGAAGCAAAGAGAAAAATGTTTTACTTTTGGTGAGAAAAAGCAATAAAATCTAAAAACAAGTTTTAAACCGATGCTCCATAGTCTCTACAGGTGCAGGATTACATGTGTCCAATTCAATTAAACCTGTGCACATCTGCTGATGTGGCTGCAGAAACTCACTTGTGTGCCTCTCTGCAGCAGGTGAAAGAAATCTGGTCCAATCAGCAGCACCATGAACTCAGGTGATGTAAAGAATCTGCCAGACGTTTGGCTGGTTTTGCAACAGAGCTGAAGAAGGCAGACAAAGTCCCCAAAACAGCATTTCAAAGGCAAACAGATCAAATTCATAGGACAAGGACTTGGATTAAATCAGGGCTACCGGAAAGCCTTTCACTGGACTTACATCTGACTTTGGTTTTGCATTTGAGCAGGGGCGATTCTAAGATCTGACCTTTAGGGGGCCTCAGCCCCCAGCAGGGCTAAGGACCAAGAGAAGTTATTCGTTGGTGCATTTTTCTAAACATAACTTGCTTATTTACATACATTCACATAAGAAATGTAATTGTTTTGTCCAATTAAAACTGTTTTTTTCCCCCAGACCTGTATGTAGTTATTAAGAGACCTCTGCACCGAACCCCATTGAAAACCTCCTGGTTATTCCACCAAATATTGAATTCTGACTCTTCCTGAGTTAAAACATTAGTTTTGTTGTTTCTAAATGAATCTAAACTTGTTTTCTTTGCATTATTCAAGGTCTAAAAGCAGTGCATCTTTTTTTTATTATTATTTTCACCTTTTCTCATTTTCTGTTTTTGCTTGAAATTTCAGACATGTTGTCAGTAGTTCAACAATCTTCATTTTACTTAAACATGTATCTATAAAGAGTAAAATCAGAGGGTTGATAATTGTTTCCAGAGCTATATATATATGAAACAGAATCAGACTATATCATACCTCCCAACATCTGCTAACATTAATGAGACACATGCAGCTGTTGAGTGACACAGTCCTAGTGGATCTGGTTCCCTGGAAATTAAAATGGTCACCAAGTTCTGACCAGCTGAGCGAAACTAAGCTTTTCATGCATTAAAAAATATTAAATTTTTTCTCAAAAGCAAGTGTTGATTTCATTTTCAAGCAATTTTTTATTTTATTCTGAAGTAGTGATTTTATTTTATTTTTAATAAAATGTTATTTTTGAGACATTTTTTAATGATTGTATTTCAGAGCCATTTTTTTATTTTGAAAGGTTGATTTATATTTTTGAGGCATTTTTATTTTGAGGTTTTTATTTTACATTGTTGTTTTATTTTGAAGGGTTGATTGTGTGGATCCGGTCTATTCTGTCTATTACACAGCAGCAAACTGCGCCATGTACAGACACACACATTGTGTCCGTCACAATGTTATCAGCTGAAATTGTTCAGCTGATAATGCGCGTCTTTTCACTCACGTCTGTACTTTTTAAAGCGTTTTTCTTCTAAGGACATGGAATCGGGTTGCTAGCAGCTCACCGCGGCTGCGTACTTTCCGTCTCTAGGCAACCGTGACGTTCAGCGTCGGTCCGTAGCGTTCAGGGGTCCTTCAGCTCCCGCCACGGCAGTGTAGCTGACCTTAATATTGCCTGTGTTTTATTTTGGCCATTATTGTTAAACTTAGTGCTGATGTGTTTATTAAAGGCGCGTCTATCGGACAGTTATGCATCGGTTCAATACGGGACGCACATTTAACGGCCAAATATGGGACGACCCCGTATTTTACGGGATGGGTGGAAATCCTATTCAGAGGTCCTGAGATACAGTTTTAGGGCTAGAAACGCCACTGGATTTGAGTAGAAGAAATGTAGAGTTTATTGAAGGAACAGTTTGCACTCATGCTTTTTACAGTTTGACTCAACTAAATGCATATTTAAGATATTTAATTAATGTAAAAAAACGTTTAATTCTAATTTAAGAAAATGTTTAACTTGTCGGATTTGTTTGATTCAACCAAACACAGGATTCAATCATTTAATTATTGAATTCATGGGTAAAATTGTGAAAGAAATGCATGTCTAAAGTTAAGAATGGAATTGATCATTAAGATAAATTATTGACTTTAAACCAAATGTATAAAATCTATGTTTAAAAAATGTTTGTGTTTTGTAGGTTTTCACCTCTTCATTGATTCATTGTAGGTTAAATATCACTTTTAATTGAGTTTTGTAGGTTAAATATTAAAAATGTTTTATTTGCATTGTTACTGGACTTAATGTAGTTTTTGATGTTGCATGACTTTGTGTTTTTGTGTTTATTATGTAAAGCACTTTGAAATGCTTTACATAAACTTCATCAAACTGTTTGACAAACTTTTTGGTTTGACTCAAACTCAATGTGTTTTTACACACGTGTGAGTTGCTGTGACAGAGTGGATGACCCCATAATGACACTCTTCATTTTCATGCTACTCTACGCAAAGACTCTGTGCTGAAGATTCACTCACCTCGGGATGTCACAAAGTTGAAAGTGAAACTGACAGCATGACCTACTGATTTGGCTGATCATTATTTATATTATCTTGGGGTTTTTTGGATGACGATTGTATTTCAGTTCCAGACACACAAGCGCTGTTCAAACTCAGTCAACAAAACATTTATTCATGAGAAACTCAACATGCAGGGAAAGAGAGAAAACGGATCCGGTACCAAACCTACTGCATGAAAACAAACAGTTCATTATACAAACATAATAATGCTGTATGGACACTTGTAATTTGCATTTTAAATTTCCTCCAGTGATTCTAAAGACGCTGTGTAGTTGTAAAGGTTTAGCTTGCAGTGGGTAAACGGCTCATGACTCAGCAGCCAGCTCCTCCTCTCTGCTTCCCAGCTTGTTTTATTTCATCATTCCTTCTTTTACAGCCTCCAGCTCCCACCTTGGCTTCACTCTCACAGCTCTGTTAGTGTTTTTCCAGCAGCACCCAGCTGTTTATGGAGGCACAAAGCTCAAGTTGTATGTCAATCAGAAGTGGTAGATAAACATACAGTTTGGTACTATATTATTCACGCTGAAAGGAAACTTGCATATGAGCCAAAATCACCAGCAGCAACACAAATCATTGCAGGTACATGTCTGTGGCCCTGGTTTCCATAATGAACTGCTGGTCTGGATATTCTCTGAAGTTCAGTGGTGATTACAGTGCCTGATGAAGACATGTATAACATGCTACATGCTTCGGTTCTATGGGATTGTTGTTTCCTGGGTTCACAAATGAGCTTTTCTGTTGTGAGATTTTTGCTTCAGTTTCCCTCCTCAGGCTGGAAAAAAGCATGTTATTAACTGGAAACTCCAACTTACTCTGCAGTGTCAGTAGCTGCATTTAAAAAAAAATGCTCAAATTGGAAATAAAAAAATTAATTTGCTTAATGGAAACAATTTAATTCAATTTAGAAAAAAATAAAATATTTTTGTAATAAATAATTTGGGTGCTGGGATAAAGTGGATTCTCGGCTGTATCAAAATTAGTTTATGTTGCAAAATTACAATGGAAAATTTTTTGCATCACGCAAAACCGGATTTTACTACTGGTGGAAAATATGATGAAGACGACAGGAAGTGGTAGGAGGAAGAAGATGGCATAGCATGTTTTTTTGAAAAAACTTATTCATGTGTTATTTTATTATTTATTTAATGGAAACTCCACAATTGCAAAATTGTGTGTTTTATGACATTTGAGTATTATTGAAGTTCATAATGGAAACCCCACTTTTTTATGAATGTCGGTACAGTTGCTAGCAGTAAAACGAGAATAATTTTGGGCTTTAGCAGCAGGTTGAGCTTCAGCAGAAAGAGAAAAGATTAATTTGTTGATGTTTAAACAGCATTAATAACTCTGGAAGAAGAAGAAGAATGGTACCAAACTTTGGGTTTGCTGGTTGTTTCTCTCTGTATTGTCTGACTGGAACCTTTAGTAACTCAAATACAAATAGTTGTATTTCAGATATAATCACATGCCAGTGATGTAAAAATCTGCATTAGTGAGACGGTTTTGATTTTACAATTTTGGTTTCTGTAATGTGAAGAGCTGTAGATTAAAAGTTTTCTATAGAAACGATTTAACGGTGGAAAACATTTCCTAACGTTGTTTGTGAGAACCTCACTTCACAACGCAAATGTCAACAATAAAAAAATATTTTTCAGAGATTTTTCCGACGTAAACAAACGTGGTGAAACCGTTTGCAGCTCCCTTCTTCCTCTGTCAGACACACATCTCCAGGATGTTCTGGTGACCTCATCACGGACATTATGAGGATCGAGTGTCGGCGCTGAGCAAATGCCACTCTGCAGCCAGGGAGTTTATAAAGATTGACCTTTTTCCCTCCAGAAAAAGCCACGAAAATCAGAATTGCAATTTCAGGTATTTTATGGTGGCACATCTTCCATGTGAAAATCGGATGTGCTGAGTAAATATCAGGGAACTTTATGCTCGTTTTCACACAGACTGAATAAAATCAGGTTCTCAGCCTCCTGGGAAATCTTCTTCTCTCATAAAGTCAGACTTCGTTTGAAGGTAAAGTGACAAAATTCAGCCACCTACTATAACCCATCAGACTGATAAAGGCAAAGAAAAGACAGAATAAACACGTAATGCATTTAATTGACCATTTCACCATGGCGGACTAAACATCAGGTTAGAATGATTAATGTTATTTCTAGGTTTTGCAAAGAAAAGTAGAAATGACCTTTAGAAATCTTTACATTTAGTCAGGCTAATCATAAACTTTTTATTTTATTGTGATTTTAAGGCAAAGAAAAATGCTAAAGCCCTAGCAACAAAATCCCATGAACCATTTCCCTTCTCCCATCTGACTGGCAGATGGCAGACAGTTTAATCTCAACTTAAATCTTAGATGTTCTTTGAAAGCTTTTGATTTTTGTAAGAGAGCATGAGACCTTAAATTTGCAGAGAAGGTTAAAGCAAACTGAGGTTGTGAAACAATACTTCAAGTTTTTTAAATTGCATGAATAATTTTTTTTTTTAATTCCTCATCTGAAATGGAAACATTATGGTAATTATTAGGGCCACTATTGTGAGAGTTATTTAGCTGTGGACTCCACAATACTAAAGTTTATGAAAGTGTGGCAAGAAGAAAAGCCCATCCCATCAACTGTCATAAAATTTCCACAGATCCGCTGCAACACAGACTGGTACAGGAGATTCCTCCTGTCCACAGATAGCAGTATCTACAACAAATATTTCTATAGGAAATTCTTTTTGACAAAATGTAAAATTTCCTAATCAAAATGTTCTCTCTCCATTTTGACTGACCTCAATGTATATTGCAAAAGGAATAAATAAAAATCTCTATTATTAAATGGGTGAGGCTGGTGGAGACATGCAGTTCTAATTACAGTAAATTTAATGACTGGATTTTCTGTGAAAGTCCATAAAAAAGTTTGAGGAATTAATATTTTAGGACTTGGTGCCTTATTTATGTTTTTGTGGAATAATTTGGAACTTGTGAAGTGGAAAAGTCTTAGTAAAATGGCTTTACGCAGCGCCTACCTTACAATTACAGCGTGAAAATCCCCCTCATTTTTCATGCAAACAACAGGAAGGAAATTCTTTACATCACTGGGAAAAGGACACACACTCTGCTGTAGAAAGTCTGCATGCATTACCAAACCCAGGCGAGGAGACGGCAGACAAAGGAGGACTGAGAACTGTGGGGACGTCAGGCTTGGCTGAGAACGAACTTCCAGAATGTGAAATTAGCTTTCCTGCAGTAAGTTACAGCCCCTCTGCTCAGGAGAATATAAATATTTCCATGTACTTTAGTGCCCAGAGGTTAAAACCTTGTGAGCACCGAGTGCAACAGGGATATACATTATGCTATTTTGTCAGACCATAAAAACCATGTTTCCCTGATGCTTTAGCTGTGATTATAACAGAAGCCAGAGGGCAGTGAGAGGAGTGAGTGTGCAGGTCCAAACCCACTGAATGTCCCAAGAAAAGGGATCATTTTACATTTTGTCAACAGAATAAAGATGCATCCTGGAGTGTGCTCTGCACTTTATGAGCACGTCATCGATTGGACAAAGTTTTGACACTGGAATATTTTTAAACCCATCACTGGAGGTCTGGACCCACACAGTGATGTTTGAGCCAAAATGCAAGAAAATAATATATATATATATTTTTGTGTTTCTCACAGTGAGCTCTGTGGAAAGTTCCAGTGCAAAACAACAATTAGCAACATGATGGGTCTCCATCGTTAACAACAGTTTTGTGAATAGAATAACTCTGATGTGAATGAATCAGATGCACTTGTAGAGAATTGTAACAACTCGAGGCAAATAAAAAGGAGACAAACAAAACAGAAAACTCACAAGATCCAAAGCGCACGTTTAAAAACGGATGAGAGAAAAACACTGGACTACCAGATATAAACCCACAACTTATCGTCTTCAAATCTGAGACAACTGGGAACCAAAATACAGGCTCAGAAATGTCAGTGACAGTTACAGTTTAAATCGTTTTTAAAATCTGTCTTTCAGTGTCTAACTTTGTGCAAAGCACTCTGTGTTACTTTTGGTTCTATGAAAAGTTTGACATTTATAAAGTTTATGTCTAATCGATTAACTGATTTTTGAAAAGTCCTAAGCTGAGCTAGATTTTAGTGACCTGTGATACAAAACCAGCCAAGTTTATTTATTTAGTAAAGTCCTTTACAGCATCCAGTCACCAGTTATGAAACAATCAGTAAACATTACATTCAGTCAAATGAAAAATCCTCAAACAAGTATGTTGATCAGCGTTTGACTTACTGCTAATCAAAATCATTTCTAAACATTTGAGTTTTTATCTCTGATTTAGGACCTCAGTGTTTCAGCAGTTTTGACATTTTCTGGAAGTTTGTTCCAGATTTGTGGTGCATAGAAGCTGAATGCTGCTTCTTACTGTTTGGTTGCGGTTCTGGTTATTAGGAGCAGATTTTTTATGCAGATGACACTGTTGCAGTAATAAATGTGTCTAAAGGTAAACACATGGATGAATTTCTCCAGACCTTGCTGGGTCATTAGTCCTTGAATCCTGCGCCCCCACTTTGGACCGACTCTCCAATGTGGGTCAGTTTCTGCTGTAGACATGCTGAAGCAATGACAATGTTTTTCATGCTTAGCTTGCAAATGCATTTTAATGAACCTGAAAAGACTGAAAACTCAGAATCTGAGGAAGGACAGCATAGAAAAAGCTCCCTAGAAATCTGTTTCTGGACGTCTAAGTTGTAGAATCTCAGATTTTCTTTACCCTTCCTGTTCTTCAGTGGTAGACAACTGCAGATAAATAAGAAAACAAACGCCAGTGACCGTGCCTCCACATGAGGAGGGTCTGCTGTTTGTTGGTGCAGACCAACAAACAGCCCTCCTCATGAGGTCAGGGCAGGAAACAGGCAGTTTGAAGAACAGCTTTCCTCCAGATGAACCATTATCAGCTATTTACAGTGTCAGCAAGCAGCTCACAACTCAGGCAGCTGATGAAAAATCGGTCCTGCATTAACCCCTCCCACTCAGCTCTCTTCCCTTTCCTCTGCTGCACCACCAGAAAGGCCCAGAGTGGAAAACAAAGAAACAAACAAATGGGAATGAAAAAAATAAATACATTTCTAATTCAGGTGTCAGGCTGTCCTTCAGTTTGCAGCAAAGCAAAACAAAAACTGATATTTTTTAGGTTTCAGTTGTTTTATGAAGGTTTCAGCTGCCAACTGAGTCATGAATGAATCCAGGACGTTTTGTCACCAATGTGTCTTCAAAACGTCACAGCGGGATTATGGGTAATCTGTTGTGAGGAAGCCACAAATCTGCTGATTCGGCTCAGGCAATCCCAAGAGTGGCGATAACCAAGTAAACCAAGTTAGTTAGTTGACAATCAACTGAATTTGAAGATTTGAAATTCATGATGACATTTTTTAAAAGTGGGAAACTTGTACAAAACACGACACACTGGATGTGCGCTCCTGTCTTGGCCAGACACGGTTATTGATAAATGTGTCCCTCTGAAGACAAAAATTGAACCAGAAGAGGTACGACCTAAACGTCAAAACTAGAAAAGATCAAATAAAAATGAAGGCAACTCCATGAACTCCGTCCATCTGTGTTTGGTTCCGTCTTAAACTTTGCAAAAATTAGCAAAAAGTTTTCTTGAAAAGTTGCAGAGATTTTATGTTGTGTAACGTTTTAGTATGTTTTACACAATGCAATAAAATGAACAAACTACTGATTATTGCAAATAGTTACCCCTTATAATTAAATTGGTCGAGCTGCTAAAGCTTGAAATTCAATTCAGCACAAGTTATATTTATGACATAATTAAACAACAAAACAGCTTGTTTTCACTTCTTGCTAACTATTTATCGCATTTAACAGTAATGTTGAAATGTTTTACTTTTCATTCAGTTGCGTAACTTTTAGTCCTTCATTTTATGCAACCTGACAACAGAAATAGAACAAAATTATGAATGAAAGAAATTTTAGTTTATTTATTTTAATTTATTCATAAAAGTTATTAAAAATCTGGAGAACAGGTTCCTGACCGTTAACATTCTTCCACATTTTAATAAGGTATTTTAAGGTTAAATCTGTGAACATTTGATATGTAAAAGGGGAACTTTAATGTTGCTGATGGCAAGATTAACACCTGAAGCTGCTAAATGTCGTATAAATGGATTCCTCCTCATGTTGGTTGATTATTGGACACCAATCTTAAACCATGGGATCAGAAAATATAGACTTAGTGTTGCTGTTTTCTTATTTTCAGATCTCTATCGGAGGAGTGACTCTAATGGGACAAGAGTTCCCAGATTGTGATGAAAATAAGACATTACTGTTCATCCTGAAGGACAAACCTGGTGAGAAAAGTGGCATTGAGATTTTGTGTCATAAAAGTAGGATTAAGGTGTGCACATGTCGTTTTATTAAGGTTAACGTGACATGCATTACTTTTTTAAATAATTTCTGACTCTGGATGTTCTCATTTAGTTTAACATAAGTAGAAATAATGTTTAATGTCTGACAAGACAGCGATCCCTTCTGTAGCCCTAACATAATTCTTTCCATGACTGTATCCGTTACACTTTGAGTAAAATTGCTATTTTGTGAAACATCAGCTGTGCTGCACTGTGGTGGTGGTCCCAGTTTGTTAAATAAGGGGAAAGAAGGACAGAGTGTTCCACCTATTGGAGCATCAAACTTCTCATCCTCCTCTGGAAAGCAAACTCCAGGCTTGGAAAAGAGAATCTGACTAATTTCGTCCTTTTGGTTGAACACAGTGGACTGAATGTTTCACTGTGTTTAGCCGCCAGCTCCATGTGTGTTTTTGCGGTTGAGGCGAAGGCTTAGAACCGGGTCTGCTGAGGTATTTTGTGGCAGCATGAGGTACAGGGGTTGATTTTAAGGGCTTTCTGGTCCTTGTCTGGGTTGTGTCTCCACTTCCTGCACAGCAAAGCAGGAAGTTGGTGGGACTCCTCAGGAAGGGAACTGGATATTTTTTGCAAATTAAAAAAAAAAACATGGTGGAAAAATGCTATCTGAGCAACTTGGTAATTTTTTGTGTAAGGTTTAAGTGGCTGAAATGAGTTTCAACTGCATGGTGGCTAGACATATCCTAGAAATAGAGTTAAAATAGAGTCACTTCTTCTTCACGTCAACAGAAATCAGCTGAGGTGGTTTAGGAAATCACATCCAGTAGACAGGCTCAATCGTCTTCTGCAGGGAAGATCTGGAAGACACTGGAGGGTCTACAGAAATGCTGCAACATGTGCAAGATCTCTGCCTCCACCAGGACACTAAAAATGGACGACTAGCTTTGGTTTTAGCTCTCAAGGTGTCGACTTAACTTGCTAAATCTGAAATGTAGGCCTGATATAAAAAGGGACGCAGTGCTTTACTACTAATTGTCAACACCACTGCCACTGGAAAAGGTCAAAGGGCATTACATCTCATGGGTCAGGAGAAAGTTTAAATAAAGAAAAAATATGGGGAAGCAGGTTAGCTATGCTAGCTTTATCAACATTGTCCTGTACCATACTGGATGTTCTGATCTTTGTGTGCATGTTTCTTGGTCTTGAATCCTGATAGAGGAGTGGAGCTGTTGTCAGTCAGTTGCTATGGCAACAGGTCTGTCTGGGCAGTTGAGATGAGTTTGCGCTGGAATCTGGAATTGCACACAATTTCTAGACTTAAACGATAACAAGCAACGTGTCTCTGCCTGGTGAGGGGATTGCTCAGGATGGAGATGGTTTCTGGGTCGAGGGATCTCTGAGTTACCCTCCGGGACCTTTGACCCCTGGGACATCTTTGTTGTAACACTACTTGTTTATATTCTGTGTTTTGTCTTAAATGTATCCATTTTAATTTGCACTTATTGCTTATCCAATTGGTTATTTTGTAGATCAAAACTTTGTTTGCTAGTGTGTAATGTTTGTTTTGACCTCTGACCCCTGCGGCCTGATCTTGCAGTGGCAGAAAACAGGGAATGGAGGAACAAATTGATGGTTGTGTGTTATCAATTAGTAATTTAAATAATCAAACAGGCTGATGATTCTCTCTCTGGTCTTTCTTCTCTTTGATTTAATTTACTTTTTCCTCATTTTCCCGCCTGCTGGATGGTTTGAGGTTTGATGTTTTTGGGTATTGTACAGCCTGCAGTCCTTCCTGCGCCGATGCATGTTTTTGGGTTCGTCATGAACTTAGCAATGACTTAATCAGGCAGCAATTAAGTTTCCTCCACAGCTCATTTGCCTGAGCAAATTAGCTCTTTGTTAAGTTCCTGTTTTGTTAAACTGCTACAATCTACAGGCTCCTTGCTATAATCTATCTGTTGTAGAATTGAAGCGTATTGCACGTTGCTACATGCTACCCTGAAGAAGTCCTTCTTGTGGCTATTTCTGTGTCATGCACTGAGACATGTGCACTGCTCCCCATCTTGCAGGGAGCAGAAATGAGCCTGAGGGGCCTCCGTCCACGCCGGCCCACCCTGCACCGGCCTATAGACAGGACCCACCTGCTTCCACTCAGCTGCGGCCCCTTTGATGTCTACATGTGGAGGTCCCTTTCCTCTGCGCCTGGGGCCGCTCGGCCCTAATTTCCCACTGTATACACAGATTATCTGTGCCTGGGTAATGCAAACAGTGGGATCATCTAAATGTATGTGAACGCCCCTAATGGATGCTGCCAGTTGGTCCAGTGACAGGGCTGCTGGACATGGGAAGGCCAGGTTTGCGCCGCAGCTATTCGTCAAAGGGATTACTCAGGTCTGCAAAGGATTCTTCCAAAGCCCCACGTTATTAGGATGGAACTCATAGACATTTATGATATAGTTTATCCTTTTAAAGTTGTTTCTTTTCCCAAGCTAAACATCAGAGTGTTCCAACTTGTTTCAATTAGTCAAGATTTTCCTCTTCGCTTTGCATTTGACCAAAAATTGGCCATGCGAGCCAGTTTAAGCAAGATTTATGTTATTCATATGTCACATGCCATATTAAAGTAAAAAATCTAAACCAGAACCATATGTTTGGCAGTTTCAGACTGCTTTTTTTTTTTTTTTCAAATTCCTATTTTCCAAACTTGCACACTTGGCTCAAACTCAAACACATTGAACCAAGAATCTCTGAATGTCACTCCAAGTGAAAGACAACCAACGTGCGATGTGGGATACAGTTAATGAGTTTAAAGTACCGCCGCATCTGTTACGAGCCCCTATGAGTCAGACAGACAGGTACGGCCAGAAAAATCCACAATCGCCGAAAACAAGCTGCTTCCCACAGATGCTGCCGACAGATGACAGTTGCTGGGCATCATCAAACCTGTCAGGAAGAAAGGCGAGCTTCTGCTTTACAGCTGATAGAGCGCACAAAAGCGTCCAGGCAGACGGCCCAGGAATTCTGCTCCAACGTCGGGAAGCAAGAGAAACGATTCACAGTTCAGGAGACTTCCGCTTCACGGAGAAAAAAAACTTCTCAGTCCAATCAGGTCACTTTCATGCATCAATTTGTTGATGAAGTCGCAGCACCAGGCTGTTTGTGGATGGACGTACGTTACCTCTGCACCAAGGTCATGAAAACCAACAAAATTTTCATTTCATCAGTTTCAGAAAACTGCGAAATTAAAGTAATTAATGGGGAAAAACTATAACTAACTGGAACGATATAGTGCGATTATAAAACCAGCTAAATGTACTTTGTTTTTATGTTTATGAATCTGTTAATTACCCTTTCAAACTGATGTGAAATAGATTTCTTTTTCCCCGTACCACCAGTTTATGTCAGGAAATCCCGGCGCTCCATTCTCCTCCTGGCGCCACTTATGCTGCTCCGCAAAAGTTGGGAGAAAACGCCAGAGTCAGTTGTTGTTCAGCAATAAATGATTACGTTTTTATTCTTATTTAATTTTTTGTACCAATACTTACCATGTTAATAAAAGTGATTCTGATTCTGTTTAGATTCATCATCCAGTCGATCACAAAACAAAATTTGAATTTTGCACCTAAAAAATAACCAAAGAAGTTTGAAAAAACAAAAACTACTACAATAACTAATAAAAACTAATCTGCAACTAAGCAATATTTAACTAATAAAAACTAGCAAGCATGCTCTAAAAACTAACTCTAACTGAGTTAGACAAAAATGTCACAACGAAATAAAACTAAATTATAATAAAAATCATTATTACTCAGCTCTGATCCTCAATCAGAGCTGGTCGATAAGAGTCGTCGAGATTATTGGCCCGGTCTGAACTGAACTGGAGGAATATTGTTGACTTTCTGCGTGGAAAAGTCGACGGCTGCAGCGAACACGCCAGAGCGCCGCTGCACCAGAACGCGTCTGGAGCAGACGGACGTCGCAGCCCGACCGCGGAAACGACGCAGACCCTGACAAATTACCGTCTTTGGTTTTATTGGTGTTTGACCTTGAAACTGATGCGGGATCTCTTCATATTATGAGAGGCCATAGATTATGAGTCAATGTGTTTCCAATAGAGCCCAGATCCAGCCGTGCCAGCTGCTTTACAACCGGTTTGAAGTGGTTATTCAGGGAGTACCATAAGTGAGAGGGACGGGGATCGTCTTTCCTAAAGCCTTCTTTGGGGCAGACAGGGCATCCTTAAAGTCATTTACAATATATCCAATGCTATGCCTAATATAATCTAAGCCAGACTGGCAGCCTACAGTTAAAGCTTTCCTTCTTTGAAAACGTGTCCAACTAGAAAAATGTTGCTGTCCATTGTAATATTGAACACAATGTATCATAAGAAGACTGGACTGTGATGTCTGCTCTGATAATGCATTTTAACCAAAATAGATGTTTACCATAAAGAAATGCCAGAAAATGTCTCCAGTTTCAATCTTGATTACTGGTGCATAAAATAAACTTTTGTGCGTTTCTTGTCTAGATGGATGTTTTATGATACATGCAGGCAGCATTTTAGATTTTAGAGCCTGTTGAGTCAGCTCCTCTGCGCTGTCACATCTAATAAACATAATGAATGTAAGAGGCTTCAAAAGCATCTCAGACTCAATTGGTGCTGCTTGATCTCATCAAGTATCTTTAAAACGAAGATAAAAGTCCCGGTCCTGTCAGGGAGCTGTTGTTTCGGATCTCCTCTGATCCGTCCTGCCAATAGAAAGAGTTTTTGCCCTCATGCCGTTCTCTGGGTGGGAAACTGTCCTTCCTGCTATTAGCTTCTCACTGAGGCTTCATGTTGCGACTTCTTCCTTGTTTTTATCTCTTCCAAATGTGATACACTAAGATTATTCAGTTCTTGCTCTTCCCAGATATGTTTTTTTTTTTCTTTTCGTGTGTTTTTCATGAGTCATAATAAAACTGGGCTCAACTAATGAAACTGCAGAACCTGCTAAGTATTGTAAATCCAGACCTGGCAACTTATGAAGTTTACCTTTCAAGATGAAACGTAAAACAAATAGCAACGTTTGCATCTCTGTTAAAACTGTGATTATTTTGTGACAGTTTAATATAAGACAGATGATCTGTTTGTGTCTGCAGAAACAACCAATCACAGCAGGCAGCTGGGAGGGTTTTAGTGCCGTCAATCACCCTGGTGTATGTGCGCCTCACACTCTCCTCCTTGCTGTCTGCTTCGCTATAGCTGGTTCTCCATAACAGCGTGATTATTCGGGCTAGTTAGCATGACCAACGAAGAAGTGGACAGGAAGCGGTAGGAGGATGGTGTTTTTTTTAATGACTTATCGCGAGAAGCAGCTGTTTCACATGTGAATTTCTTGTTTAACTGAAACAATGCAATTGTGGAATTGTGTGTTTATTAATTTATTTTACTTAAGCTGAATATCAACAAATGGAAATGCAGCTAATGTGGAGCGAGTCTCATCAGGTCAACGTGGATAAGAATTCCCAAAGAAGGTTTCAGACCTGCTCTCTTTTCTATACTTTGTTCCCAATTTAGTCTTTTGACTTTATTCTTTAGTTTCCTGAAGTTTCTGAGCTCTACAACGTGATGTTGATTCAACAATTGATTCTTCGCCTTTGAGATATACGAAAACCTCGAGCGTAACTCAGCCATGTCAATGTGTCATATGGGTCCACTGTTTCTATAATACAACTTATATCAAAAAGCAACATTTATTATCTTTTCTCTCTCCTCCTCCTGCTTCTCCTCCCAGCCCACGGTGATGTATGGAGAGACAGAAAGGATTAAGTTACCAGGAAATTGAAAAGGTGCAAGAAGTGCCAGATACGTGAGATTACTGGAGTTTCTAACACGCAGGCTGATGAGGATAACACGTGTGTTTAACGCTGCGTGAGACTCGGCCAGCCTGCGGGGAATTGCTGCGTGGAAGGCGCTGATAGATTGAGCGATACGTTCGGATAAACGAGAACGCAGAGAGGGAGGGGTCCGGCGTTTGGGATGCGGTTTGGTCCTCACCGAGGTGAGCCGTGAAGCTGCATGTGGGCTTGTTAAAGTTTATATTAACATTTGTAGAATATGAATCATTTTAGGGAAAGGCTCATATTTGAAAACCTAAAGGATTTAGGTTTAGCAGAAACCAAAACCTTTCATCTGCTTATCAGGAGTGACATAACAGTACGCCGTATCATTACTTACGGAACACAAATCTGGTCAACATTACACTGAAAAAAAGAAAACAGGTCTAACTTTAAAAAAATGAGTTACTTTGTTGCAAGTATTCAAGTAAATATATGAAGTTTATCATGTCAAGCAAATGTTTTTGTCACTACAAAAACACAAAACTTAGGAAACTTTTCAGCAGGTTTTAAGAGCTTTTAAGAGTTTGTTTTAAGTCAATAAATCCTTCATAGTGGTGGAAAAGTCCTAGTTCCAATGGCAGATTATTTCATAACATGGAAAAAATGTTTTGAGTAAAAAACCTGACAATGGAGTTTGTCAGATTAAGAAATGATTAACTTAAAATAAGCTCCTATAATCTTACTGAAACGCTACTTGTAAGTTAGTTTTGTCTTTTTGCAAATGTACTGCCATATTTACACGAGAAAATAGACCAAAAATACTTGCTAAGTTTTAGTGTTTCTGCAGTGTTGAAGCTTAATTCTCTTTGTACAGTTTATAAGCCATCAGTGGAACAACCTTAAGCAAAATATGGAGGAATCTCTTTTCTATGTTACAGCCTCTCCTCTGCATAGTTGTGAAGGATTCTGGGCAACAATTCTTCCTCAAATTGCTTTAGTTAATTCAGGTTAACACATTCTTTCTTTGGGCTTTGACTGGGCCATTGCAATAAGCTGATCTCTAGCTGTTGTTGGGCTCGCTGACCTGTTGCTGACTCAGATTTTGGGACAAATTTCAGCTTTGGCTTTGCTTCCCAACATGCTGACTTAAGACTGTAGAGATGAAGGTTTGTTGTTTTTGGTGTTTTTCTGAGCATTGCAAAATCTGTCCTTGGTAAAATGATCAAAAACTTGCACTGCTGGGAGGGCTGACTCAAATGTTTGTGTCATTAGTTAACATCCTCACGACCTTACGACTCTCCCAGGTTGTTGGTCAGAGACAGTTGCTTCTCTAAGGTCATTTCTAAACGTTTTCCATGTTGGAAATGTTGTAAAACAAACCTGCATGCTCTGAACTAGGACCTGAACTATAAAACAGCTTTTATAGTGTTGGTCAAACTGGTAATGATTATTTGATCAATGCAGCAAATGATTGCTGTTTTCCTTCCTGTAAAAAGAGAAACGTTTTCTGTTTTCTCTGCTTAGTTTCAGCTGAATAAATCTGCTTACTGTTTAACTTGTCATGTCTTGTCATAGTCATGCAGCTCCTTGTCCTGCTTTGCTCTACTTGATAAAACTTAGAGCTCTAAAGATGATGCATTTGGTTTTGTCTTGACTCAGTCGGTTGTTTGCAGCCGATCGGCCTCGTCCTTCAGAAAAGATAAAAACAAAAACCAGAGCTTCGAGCTTTTAATTGACCTCTGTTGTGAAATAAAAGAAGAGATTGAAACCTTCTGATTGAGCAGATTTTGAACTTTATTTTCATGCAACCGTTAACCTGAACCGGCTGCTGCCGCTGCATAAAGCTTCACTTCTTCAGGGAAATTCGGCAAACCGTTATCAGCACGGTAAATAAATGAACGCGGACCCTGGAGAGCGTGTGTGCATGCAGATGATATGTTTGTGTTTCTATAAATGAATGACTCAGTAATGGTGTACATGATGTCGGTGTACGTGTCATTTGTTTGTATCCAGTTGTGTGAGCGATGGATAATGACGGCAGGTGGTCTCTTCAGAAGCTCTGCCTGCTGTGATTCCACCCTGAGCTCCTTCTTAAATGTAATCACCATTCTCTAATTATTTACTAATTACGCTACAGTCGCTATAGAAGCACTCCTGACAATTTCTCATCCCCAGCTGGAAAACAAAGCCGAGGAAAATATATTGAAGGAAGGAAGCATCCATCTCGCCCTCTGATGCAGACATGAAAATACATGCAAAATACATCATATTAACTATGATCAGCAGACTGCAGCAGCAGACTGCAGCCAATACGCAACATTGATAATAATAATCATATTTTCCCAGCTTTTTCAACGATCTGGCTGCATACAGAAACTGATAATAAGAGAAGAAAGTAGGAACTATGTATGAATTGTTATTTTTTATTACATTGAAGGGCTTTGTGCTGGAAAAAAATTGAGATTAATAGAATTTGCTTGGTTATTTTGTTGCAAAATTGATTGTATTGTGAATCAAAATGAGTCAACATCCCTAAATCCATTCTCGGTGTCTTGGTAGTGTGAGTAAAATTGCATAATTTTGTTCTCAGTCGTCCTTCTCATCACAATAAATCACTGGATTGATCTGAATTTTTCGTGTGTGTTTGTTTCTGTGGAAAACTGCCCCAAGTCCTCTCTTTCCAGATGCCTTGTTTTCAGTTTTTCAGCAGATCGCACACATTCTGGACACTTGGCTCATGTATTTATGCTGTGACACTATTGAACTGTGATGCTTTTACTCATGATTATTTTAGCATTATTTACCATGCTGGTCCAACTCAGAGCATTTGCAGAAGGCGACACGCTGCTTGTAAAAAATGAATATATTTTCTGACAATCTGTGGACGTTCCTGAATGGAAAGAATGGATTTGTCATCAGTGGACAGATAAAAATATAACGTTGATTTACTAGTCATAAGGAAAAGGAGCAGCTGTTCATGCCGTGACGTGTCTATAGAGTTCAATCTCCAAACAGGTCAGAAATAAAATCTTCCTGTTAATATTACCAGATGGCAACAGAGGGTATGAAGTCTTTCTCTTTTTAACAAGATGAAAAAAAATAAATAAATACAAAACCTACCAATGGGACAAGAATTATTTTTAATCTACATTTGTTTTTTACTAGACAAACACAGCTTTAATTAAAATAGATGTTCAATGTCTGCACTAAAGGTTTTCTCTTTAATTAACATTTCTATTTTTTTTCTGTGACTGAAAACAAAAATAAATGTTACAAATGGGCAAATATTTCAAATGAAGATCCATAGTGACTAAATCCAGCCTCTGCAATAAGCGAACCTTTTACCACAGTGCAGCTCTGCAACATTAACTTATGTTCAAATGAGGAGGCGAGAGAAAACATTTGTTCTCTGCAGACCTTGTTAACAGAAATGATCTAATAAGACTGATTCAGTCATTCATTCTCCTCTCTGCTCAGCAGCA
The DNA here is from genome assembly GCA_903067055.1 of Poeciliopsis paucimaculata. Classification (NCBI taxonomy): domain Eukaryota; kingdom Metazoa; phylum Chordata; class Actinopteri; order Cyprinodontiformes; family Poeciliidae; genus Poeciliopsis; species Poeciliopsis paucimaculata. Next base: position 20,715 of record CAEGAD010068672.1, read on the forward strand.
TGTCTAACAGACTGACGCTCCAGTTTCCCCCGTTTTCCCAGCTGCTGAAACGAAATGTGGGAATTGTTACAGTAAACAACCTGGTTTTCAGATTTTTTTTTTCAGTGAAAAGACAACAGAAATAGGCCAAACACGCCTGCTGCTATTGACCAGAATCCTTTTCTTTCTCTAATCCACAAACAGACACGAGCAGAACAGACAGGAGGAGTTATTAAAGGGACATTATGTAAAATTCACCCTTTTTTAGGCTTATATCTTGTTATAATGTTATTCCCTTACCAGAAGCATAGCTGGAGTGTTGCTTTGATTATTTCATGCACTTTTGAGATATCCTTTAATCTCCCACGGCAACCATTCAGCCGTGCGAAACGCCTGGGTGGACCTAGCCCCGCCTTTTCCCACAAAGCTCCTCCTCAGTCTCCCCACTCAGTTCCTTCAGACTAGCAACAGCAACGAGTAAGCACCTGGTGAAAGTGCGCATCCACTCAGCTCATCATGGGAACTACTCTTCAGTGCCACGCAGCAAAATCGCTGAGGGCTTAACGGAGAAATGATGGTCTGAAGGCGGAGAGTGAGAACGATTAGGAGATTCTTAAAGAGACAGAGCCCCAATTTCAAACTGCTAAATTGTGAAATCATGTTTGACATATATGGTATTTTTATAACAACTGAAGGTAACTTACTTGCTCATTGTTCTGTAAAATGGCACTTTGGGCTTGGAAAATACACAACACTTCCCCTTTAAGAGTCTCTAACTCCAATAAACTATATTGAGCTCAAAATTGGCTTTAATTTTCCAAATTTGGTTTGGAACATGAGCAAATCAGCAAAGCTTTTAATGAGAATCAAAGATCCTGATAAAAACCTTCTCTGGGGTTAAACTGGGATCTTTTTCATCTCATCTTTCCACATTTAAGTGAGTAAGATGATCAAACCAACATCTAAGGAGCTTTAGAGGAAGGTAATACATTTAGTTTCTTCTGTTCACTTTCGTAAAAAATCTGCCCGACGTTTTAAAAAGCAATGAGGGAATTTTTTCAGCGGTTTGTGCGTTTAGGTCAGAGTGCTGCAGCCTCCAGTCGGCTCAATGCAATTAGAGCGATGAGCCTGTAACATGCATCAGGGTTTCCCTTCCTCCTGATCTCATGTAATTTGAGGTTTTCATCCTGCAGAACCATCAGCAGCTGATTCATGGCTTTATTAAACACCAATAAAATCAAACAAATCTTTCAGCTGCTCTGGGCAGAGTGACACAGGATCGGGTCGCTTTAAGTGCTCTCCAGACAAAACACAGATGAGACGACAGAGGAGGGAGCAATTTATTAACAGACTGTATGCATGGAGGCTGAGGACGTCTGATTCTGGTTGCACTCGTGCCATGACACATGCGATGAACTCACATTTATCTCAATAAACCTCCAATTTGCTGTTAATCAGAGAAGCCCAGCAAGCCAAATTCTGGCAGTAACCAATTAAAAAAAAGAAAAAAGAAAAAACAAAACACTGCTCAGAGCTTAATAGGTCCCACCGAGCGCCTCCGAACCAACAGTCTGCAAATTATTCAATCATTTCTTCATTATTTAAAGATGGTGAGAGATAAATTTCATGCTTGTGTTTTAACAGAACCAAAGTAAACCTGATTTCTGTGACTCAACAATCAACAATGACAGTTTAAAACCATCATATTTCCTTTTGTGAATTGTGTCTAAAATCCAGTTTTTATTGAGATGTTCCTCCTTCACTCATTTCTGTTCGGAGAAACAAAAGCTACTGTATCAAAACCAGCTTTTTAAGCAACTAAAAGGACAATAAAATGTAAGGAATCTATTGGAAATTCAGTTTGTATCTATCAGAAATCAGTAACTTTATGTCCTTTTCTATGAACTCATCTGATTACATAATTCATAAAGGAATAAATCAGATTTCTATTGTAGAAGAAAATACGTGTTTTAAGAAATAACAATATTATAATTTCAGCCGAAATTAAATGATTGTACTGGCATTCTGAAAATCACAAAAATGATGTAGAGAACATAATTATAGCGGCTTAAAGTCCTTAGATTTTCTTTTCTGCCTTTCAAAAATATACTTGGTAACAGTTCAAGTGAATTTGTCACATTTCACTGAGTTTATTGCAAACAATAAAGTACTTAAACTTACATCACATCACCATTTCTACACTTTGCATGGAGGTTAACTTTGTTGAAATGGATACCACATGTATTACCAACAGACTTTAAACAACAATATCTCAAAATAGTCCAGAAATGTCATGTCGGATCACAACATCCATATGCAGCTGGAAAGCAAACATGTGAGGATTTCAGCGTCTGCTCTCGGAGGAGAAACGTTCAAAACACAAAACATAATGCATAATTCATCGTCCACCTCGTCTTACTGTACTCTTCAAATACCATCAAGGAAACAATCCGGCACAGATCACAGGCCGTCTGCCCGCCGCTGTCTGGCTCTGAGGGGGGCGAGGAAAACATCTGAGATACACACACACACGCACACGCACGCAGACAATAGTTAGAGAGCTTCTTTGTGTTCCCACATCAGCAGTTCTAATGATATTGTGTAAACATGAACTACAGGAACTTTGCAACCTTTAACAGTTCAAAAGAAACTTGTAAAATGCCACAGTAACGTTAACAATAGAAACACTGTGATGTGGAGACTTTGTTTTGGTAATCTAAGGAAATTCAACATTAAAATAACTGAATTAAGGATTTGTATTTTCACAAATAGTAGCTCTGTTTATTAGTTAAGAGTTTTTCTGATAAATTAAAATGTACCAAAAAAGAGAGAGTATATGAACAGTGTTTTGAACACAATCAGCATCCCAGCATTGAATCTTTTCTGGTTGAGTTGAATAAAACCTGCTTTTCGATTGAAGGACTGTCGGTGGATCAGCCATCAAACGTTTCTTCAAATGAATTAGTGGCTAAAATGCAATGCACCAGCGCTCACATTATTACAAAAGGAAACCAAACAAACAACACCAACAAAGTAATTAAATGTAGAACCACAAAAAAAAACAAAAAAAAACAAAACCGATGATGATCATAAATCCTGTTTGAATCTGATTGTGTAACTCCTGGGTTCAGGGTTGCTTATGAATCCAGGTCAGAAATGTTTGCATGTTACAACGACAGACTGTAATCATTTGCAAGGACTCAAAACAAAAATAAAATCTATCATTTAAAGAAATATTTATCGTCTCATTCGTTGATAATCTTTCAATGAAAGAAACCTTTTTATTCGACAGAACCAGTGGTGAGGCCGCGCCTGTGTGTTAGTGAACGCTTTCATGAATGAGGAGTTTAACGCAGGTGTGATGCTTAGCAAAGCTTCATGTTGCTAAGAGGTTCAGTTAAAAAGAGATTTTTTTACTGTAAACCCTTAGAGAAAGTTGAAACTGCCTTGTTATCCAGACGGTTTAGGAAACTGGAGTAGATTCTTGTTGAAAGTTCAAAAGTGCCTTAAAAACCTGGGATTAATAGAAGACTCTGCCAGCAGCCGAGGTGTCAGAAAGTCAGATTTAAAACCCTCCAAAGCGCCCGGAGCAACATGCTGGCAGCCAGGCGGCTGTGCATACCGCAAGGAAAGTGCAAATTAATATTTAGGTATCTAAGGCAAGTTTTTTTAGATTTTCCCTAAAGTTAAGTTCAGTAGCATAAAGACTAACTGGAACATTTGTGGTAAGCTGACTATGATGACAGAAAAAGCCAGGCTTTGTTCAAAGGTTTCTGTCTGTGGTTTTATGAGGTGAGGTGTGGCGCTAACAAGAAAATGATACAACATCTGTCAGTGCAAACTCTAAAGGCTCTTCAGTGCCGCTGTGTTTCCTATTTACATTTACGATCTGCGCAGCCCGCGGCTGGGCTTGTGGAGAGCCGGTGTTTACTTTAACGCGCCACTGATGCTGATGGAACAGTGGAATGAACCGCCGCAGTCTTTAAGGTCGGAACATGTTTGCTGTCTGCTTCTCTCTTTTCTCCTCACAGGTCTGGACCGTTTCACGGTGGACGTACAGGACCGCCTCATCTTTTGTTCGTTTAAAACCAGAAACCTGAAGATGTGCTCTACTGTAAAGAGCGTGACAGATTGCGTCCACCTGTGTTTAATTTAATCTCTGTAAAAGTGCAGCTGTTCTGTGAAGGTTTGGTAGAAAACATTAGTAAACAAACAGCATCATAAAAACCAAAGAAAACAAGAAACAGGTTAGAGCATTTTCCCACTTGGTAATCTAGTAGATTGGGTTCAATTGAGGATCAAAACTGCAACATTTGTTGCATTTCCAGTTGCTGTTTCTCTTTCACGCTGCACTGCGTCAAAGAAACCAAAGCCTTTCATAAACCTGTTCACCTCCTCACCTGTGGGGGCGCTGCTCCAAGAACCACTAAAACAATACACAAACCTCTGAGGAAGACACTGAATGCAACTTCCTTCTTCATGAAATGTAAACAGAAATGGAGTCAAATTTTAGTGGTTGCAGAATTTTTCTTTTGTTGTTAGTAAAAGACAACTATTTACCCAGAATGCCCTGTGCTGCAGTTCACTTCCTGCTTTTGGAGCGGTCTCCCGCTTTCTTGGTGTTCACATATGAATTTGAACCGTATACCAGAGTTCAACCGAACCGAAACCGAGGTTTTCGGGAGGATCAGAGTTCGATTCACACCTCCACAAACGAACCGGACTTTCTGACAAATCACTGTTGTCATCTGAAAATTGAAAGCCCAATGAAAACCCACCGAGGCCATCCACCCAAACTCACAGAGCGGGGAGCATTAATCAGGCGATCCCTGATAAATCTGGATCAGCTGCAGAAGGGGGATCTGTTGACAGGACGACCTTCAGTCATGCAGAATACAAAACTGTCCTTTGTAGATGGAAACCAGGCAGCAAACACGTGGAAGACGATGATCTGCTCAGATAAAACCAAAACTGAACATTCTGGCCGAGATGCAGGTCTTTCGCCGTTGTCATGGTGAATCATGGGTGGAGGCAGCATCATGTGATGGAAATGATTTCCTACCATACAGCTGCAGCTGCAATCCATTGATTAAGAACAATGCTTTCAAAGTCCAGGACTAAATAAATCAAAACATGTGTAAAGATTTAAAAAAGGCCCTTCGAAGATTATTTTCCATAATTTGCAAAGAAGAATAAGCAAAATATTCAGTCACAAAATGAGCTGAGCTGGAAGACATGCACCAAAAAATAAGAAATAAAAAATCCAGCTGTGATTGCAAAAGAGTTGGCTTTACAAAGTACTGAAGGGAAGGTTATTATAATTTTAGATTTTTCCTTTTGGGGAAAAAGGTGTTGCACCTCAATTCTTGTCACAACTAAGAAATACTTTGGTTTGACAAAAAAAAATCCTAATAAAACAAAATCTGTGGTCATGATGTGAAAAATGGAGGAAAAAGTCAAACAGCTCTGAACATTTTTTGTACTAAATTATTAAGCAAATGATTTTTTTTTTTTTTTTTGTCACTAAGGCCTAGCTCAACTCGACCTGGGTGACAATTTCCTGTTATAGCATCGGCTCAGCAGGGGGGCTCCTAATTGGACAGGAGGGTTGTTGACTTTTTCCATGATGTGGAGACGGGTCATACAAACCTCTACCTGTTTCTATGTCACCTGAAAGAAGATTTATGACAATTCAATTCCATAATTTCTTGTTTTTCTTCATGTTTTAATCTTAATAAATCTGTAATACTTGTAAAACTGTGATAATTGTTTTAAAGATTGATAAATAACGTGTCCTTGAGTGACTGGTTTATGCAGAATGTGTTTGGTCAAGACTTGGCTTCGCATTGTGTGTGAAAGGAAGGAAACTCTTAACTTCACTCGTTCTTAAAGCAGGCAGAGCTGCAGGGTTTTAAGTCTGTATTTAATGTTGGTTAAAAGCAGGAAGTGAAACAGGGGAACAGAAAAAAAGTGGAAGGGAAAAGAAAAAGACACGAGCTTTTGTTCAAATTTCCGCCCACTGTAGGCAAAAACACCATTACGGGTCGCTTGTTTTTACAGCCTATTTTATCACTAATGTAATTCCACCATCATGACGTCGCTGCCTATTTTCCTTTGTTGGAGCACATTCCCAGTTAACGTGTCACTTTCTCCCAAATGCGCAGACAGGGATCAGGGGTTATCTTATCTACAGCGTGAGCTTTTCTAGCATTAAGGGTCACGTTTGGTAGCCTAAACATAAAGCAGCACATTGATGATGCGGCACAACTCCAATATTTATTTGCTTATGGTTTTGCATCCCGATACCTCCGAGCAAAGCACCAGAGTTTTCCTCTCGGTGGCTTCTCTGTTATTCTGCAAGACAGTGATATGAACTGAGCACATGTGTAGATTCAGAATACATTTTGTTAAATCCTCTGAGCTTCAAGCGATGCTGTCAGTAAAACAGAGGATTTATTTTTTGGTTACTGTTCTTTTATTTTGCCTCCATTATTAAAGATTACCTGCTCTTAGAGAAAAAAAAGAAATCCACTGAATCTTACTCTTGCTTTTAACCTTTCTTAAAAGAATAGAATCAACTCACTGTGCCTTCAGCATAAAATCTATATTTAATGTGACGGAGCCAAGTTTTAAAAAAAAATCCACTGTCGGAAAAAGTTTATAATAATTAGAGGATTTGACGTTAAAACGAGTAGATTTTGATTGTTAAGGCTTCTGTGTCAGAGAGGCTGCAGCTGCAGTGCGCCCTACCGGATCAACGAATCGTATTTTCAGTTGGTCTGATTCTCCTACCTGTGGAAAATGTTTCTAATCAGGCATCGCATAAATTCAATTCAATTCAATTCAGGTTTATTTACAGAGCGACAACAAACGTCATCTCAAAGCACTTCACAAAAAAAAAATCCTTTCCCTTCCAGTTAGACACATTTTCCACTAGTTATCAAACTGTACATTAAGCTCAATCAATAATTCAAATTAGTTATAAAAGTTTCTGTCTAAGGAAACTCAGCAGATTATATCGAGTCATTGCATTTACAGCAATCACTCATTTTGAGCATGCATGTGGCGACAGTGGAGAGGAAAAACTCTCCTTTAACAGATAGAAACTAAATATGAAACATCACATTGACTAACAATTATAAAATATGTTAGTCAGTGTTCTATTTATAATGGCTCATCTCTAACAGGAGGGGTTTTAATCTAGATTCAGACACACGGCACCAGCTGAATTTGAGCTTTGCTAGCATAAAAATGCTGAAGTTTTTCTTGTGTCTTTTATTTCCGGTAGCGTCTTGCCTCTGCTGCCGGCTGACGCAGTTCTCAGATGTAAGGCACGGGCCGGGTTTGTGAAGAGGTTGCCCTCTCATAAATCTGTCGGCGCCGAGGCACGCAGTAGAACCGCGGCTGATTTACACCCTGCAGGGAATGATAGGCAGGCGCTGCGGGTCGACGGCCCCTGCTCTGTGTCTGGACGCTGCTGCTCCCCGGATGAGGAGGTCTTCGGGGGTTAGAGGCTCCGCTTGATGCTGTCCAGGGAAAATAAAACGCTCTGTGGCAGGAAAACACACTGGCTTTCTATGTGCTGAGCAGAACCACACAGAGTTAGCTTTGGACGGGAATATTACATGATCAGCTTATGGGAGAACTGTGTCGTCTGCTTGCTTTTAACGGGTGTGTGTTGTCAGTGAGCGGTTGTGTGCTGTGGGTAGACTGACAGTGTGTGAGTGTGGAAAGTGTGACTATGCACGTGGGAAGTGTGACAGTCCCTTCGGGTGGACTAAAACGTGTACAGTGGGAGGGGATGTGGGAGTTTGAGTGTGTGTGAACACGTCCGTGTTTTTCTGTGAGTGCTTGTTGAACACAGGTGATCCACAGTGTGTGTGATGTGTTCAGGTTCATGTCCAGAACATGCATGCTGGTTTTAGGTGTGGGTGAGTGTGAGTTTCCACAGAGGCTCGTGTTTGAAAATGTGCGGGTGAGAGCGGAGTGGGGGGACCAGCTGGTGTAGAGTTACCTCCGTATTCCCACAACAAATTATATTCACTTGTGATCTTAATAAACTGGTGTCAGAGTGCAAGAAATGATTATGTTCTGCAAACATGAAATATTAGGGTAATTTGACGACGAGCTCGCTGCTGCGGTTGATGCACAATACACAAAATCAGCACAATGTGACAGCCGCACATTTAGCTTAGACAGAGAAACTGTCAAAATAAGACTAATCACAGGTTCAGATTCTCAATGGAGGACGTCTCCAGTTTTAACTTCCAATTTCTGTTTTTTTGATTTTAGATTTTTGGTATTAAAACCAGTTAATAACGGAGATGGAAGGAAAAATGCATCTAACAGGTTTTGTCTGAGCCTTCTGACTGATTGTCCTTTCAATGATCACGAACCAAAGTATTTATCTCAGTTGGCTGGTGACTGTTTTCACCAAAAACTAACATTTGGAAAGTCTAATACAGAAACTTGTCCCGCCGGTTTTTCGTAATTTGTGGATATTTACGCACAAATCAACAGACCTCCGTATTTTTTGCGCTAATTCTTACCAGTGAGGGGGGTTTTTTTTGTGCAAATTTTCTGCAAATATGGTAAAAAATATCAGGTTTTTATTACTGCTAACTCCAACCTGCAGGTGGCAGTGTTTCTTATTTCCGCTTCTCTGCTCCTCAGCCTCACTTATCGACATGGTGACACATATTAAGATATTTAATGGATAAAAATGTTTGTGTTTTTTTTCTATATGTAGATTCTGGAAGGGGTTTCAGGAAAAATATTGCAAAATTCCCGGTACGTATTTATAGAATAGCACCTCAAAATCACTGTAAAACAAAACACGAAAATTAATGACAAAACTGGAGGAACTGAAAATTATGCCAGCTGGAGTTCTGTGATCATTTCTGATTTTTGTTTTTAAACTAAGACTTGAATCTGGCAAAATGTCAAATTGTAAAACAAAGCTTTATAAATATTTTAAGAAGAATCTAAAGCCCAAGACTCTGGAGCTGTTCACAAGGTACTGCATGGCTGCATGAATGTCAAATTGTGTTAATTTGATGCATATTTCTGTAATTTTGTTTGATCGGTTTTCAGAAAACGAAACATAAACATGGTCAATGTTAAGTTTTGTGATGCATAAAATGATTTCTAGATCTCAATAGGGGTTTACCTGGTTAAATAAAGGAAATAATAAAATATATATACATTTATGCTATTCATGTGAGGTTCTTTTTGTTTTACCATATATTAGACATCTAGTCTGGTTTGAGGTTATAATAAAAATGAAGGTCTGATTACTGTTTCAAAATGTCTGTAATAAAGATGTCTCTCTATGTGCTCATGCTCAGAAAAGCAGCTTACTCATGTTGAAATATCCATGTTCCTCCCATGGGGGCGCTCTTGTGTTACAGAGAGCACTGAAGTGGAAGGACTTTTTATCAGACAAAGGGAGAGATATGACAAATGCTGTCACACACACACACGCACACGCATACAGGCAACATGAGAGCGAACAGGAGCAAAGCTCCCACCACCACCTGCAGTCAGAATGCACCTTACGCCGGGCCCGCTGCTGGAGTGGCACCCAGCTGCATTGTTTGGATGTCGGGAGCTTTTCCCAGGGTTTGTCCTGGCAGCGTCTGGAGCCCAGAGTTTCAGCTCCAACGCCGGAGCCCTTCCTGTCATTCACGGCCACTTCCTTCCTTCCTTCCTCCCTTCCTTCCTTCCTGCGTCCAAACGCCCTGCGGCTCAGACGGACCCGAACCCGCTCCGGTATGAACGCAGGTGAAACTACTGCTGATTCATTCATTCATTTTCATACAGTTCAGCCAATAATAAAAAACATTTCAAACGTAAAATAAAACTTGCGTAAATGAATGTTACTGACCTAAACATGTCAAGAAACCCATCAAATATATGGACTATATGATTCTATGGGAAAACTGCAAAACTGCTGAAACACTGAGCTCCTTTAAATCAAGGCTTAAAACTCATCTGTTGCTTTTGAATCATAATAAATGGAATATTGACCAATATATTCAGCGTGTATTGCTGATTTTGATGACTCATCAATAAGTAATGTTTGTCACTGGTTTCTCAGTTGTCGACTGGATGATGTTTAATTACTTTAATTTTTTGGTATTATTTTTGAATGGCTCTGCTGCCGAACTGTACAAACACACTGAATTGATTGATTAAAATAAAGGATAACACAACATGTGAACACCTATCAATATTTTCAGAGCTAACCTTAAATAAAAATATTGATTTCAATTAAAATAACATATTTAAAAAAACTATATGATAAATATTTTCAGAATGCTTCCATTCAAAGCTTAAAGTAAATAAATCTTGAAGAGAAAGTAATGTTATCCCAAACGGTGTATAAAACACAGATACCATGTGAAAACAGATGACATATGTTGATTTAAAGTCAGTGCTCAAAGCGTTAATTACATCCTAAACTGTAACTATTCCTCGTCGGGAAACATAAAGGCTGAAAGGAAAGTTTTCTGAACCTAGCAAACATTTTTTTTTCATGACAATCTTTTGAATTCGGCTCCTGGAAAACTGAAAAACAAACAAACTAAACCCTCCGGCATGTCCTGCGTCTCCTCCCGGTGGACGTGCCACCAGTAAGGCATCGTATCCGTGATAGCGTGACACCCCATCCGGCTCCAGAAGCATCGCCTGTACGCTGAGCTCCTCCTGATGACCGAGCCTCTTTCTGACGCAGAGCCAAACACCCTGCTGAGAAAACTCATTTGATCTCGTTCTTCCAGTCGCGACCCAAAGCTTGTGACTGTAGAGAACTGATGAATCAAGACTCAAGTTCTTCTTTTGAACTGGACCAGGAGGCTTGAACTCCTCCACAGGAGGCAGGACCGGTTCCCCGACCCAGAGAAGGTACTCTGTCCCTTTCCAGGTCTCGGATTTGGATTTGGAGGCACAGATCCTCATCCTGGCCGCCTCACAGTCGGCTTTGAGCTGCTGTAGATTATGGTCTGATGATGCTAAGGCTAACACTCCCAAAGTAACTTCAGAGAAAGTTACGATTGAAACAGTTTAGTTTGAGTTGTCAGACCAGGATGTTTAGGACCAATCAAGAGTAAAACATTGTAAATATCACTACATTTTGGGTTGAGTAGCTGCTGTTCTTCTTCTGCTGTGGTCGTTCATCCGCTGTTTTTTTGTCTCACATGATTCAGAGGATTGTCGTTCAGCAAAAACCCGACATCAATTGAAATCAGGTGAGCTGAAGTTGGAAATGCTGATGCTTCATGTATTGTTTTAGTCACCAACTGTGCTTCTAATGTTTCCTGATGGATGAAGCTGTATTATTGTTATTATATATAGAATATACTGCCAAAGGCATTCGCTCATCTCTCCAAATAATTGACTTCAGCTGTTCCAATCAGTTCCCTGATCCCTGGTGGATGACATCAAGCACCTGGGCATGCACACTGCTTCTACAAACATTTGTAAAATAATGAGTCACTCTCCGGAGCACGGGAAAGTTTCAGCTTGGAGCTGCGGCAGGATGCCACCTGTGCAATAAGTCCGACTTTAGTGGTGTTGTAGCAAAGTGGAAGCAATCTGTGATGATAGCGACGCAGTGGCAGAGCGGGGTCAGCGGCTGCCGAGGCACACGGTCAGCAGAGGCCTTCAAACGTCTGCAGACCACAAAGCCCGGTGTCATTTAGGGCCGAATCAAGACTGTGAATGCTCTTAAAGAATCCAGAATGCATTGATAAAACCTGTGAGCAAACTGATAATATATCAATCAACTCAAGCTATATTGAGCATCTTTTCACATTGATCAGTCCCTCCAGGATTTTGTGATTGTTCGCAAAAAAAAACAAGAAAACAAATCAAAGTGTTTGTTGAAGTAATTTAGAAATATTTGTGCTCATGTATGGCAGTAAATTGTGATGCTTTTGCCGTATGGATCATGGATTATATTTTGATATCAATTAAGACAGAGGCAGCTGTCTCGTTCATCACTTAAACCCGACGATTTTCTTGTTAATAAACCTCACAATTATACATTACCACAAAAAAAGTGTGAGGATTTGCTGATTCTGCGCAAAATTTACACAACAATTGATAAGAAACTGGAGGGACTAACTGATGTAATCTGGCAGTGATTTGATATTAAGATATTATTTAAGCACAATAATATCTTGGGTCAGATTTGGCCATAAAGCGTCTTTTGAATGTACTTCTTTAAGACTGGATAACCAATCCCATAATCCCTGTGGAGAGATGAAGCAGTTTTGATGGGCCGAGAAATCAGGTATGAAGCAAAAATAATTTTCTAGTGAAAGTTGCTTTTTCTGCCTTACAGGAGCGAGCTTTTCTCTGCCTCTCATCTTCGAGCATCAAACGCTGCTTCACTCTGTGCCGAGCAGCGTTTCAAAGGAAGAAACGCCAACAGAAAACAGCAGGACTTCATTTCAGCAACACAACAAACTTGCTAAATAACGAGTTTAAATAAAAGTGAGCAACTTCTAACTTTGTCCAAACACAAAAATCCATAAAACGAAGTAAAATGCTGCCATTTAGTGTTGTGACTGGTGAAAGAAAAAGGCTGGTCACTGTTACCAGGTAGAATATGTTTGGGAGACTCAGACAATAAACGTTAAGCATGACAGAAATCCAACATCAGCAATTCAGAGACTGACAGGTTCGTCTAAAAGCAGCAACAACCCACAAGTCACCAGTTTTTACACCTATTTTTGTCAACTGGCTCATTTAGGAGATTCTAACTTCTTTGTGAGAAAAGGTGACTGGAAACAAATGCAATTTAGTCAAAAAGAAAAAAAGAAAGTATGTGCTGCTGTTTTTGTTTGTACCACAGTCACACTTTGTGGGTATCAAGTAAATGAAAGTTTGCTGCTGTGATAAGGTGAAAAGAGGAAAGATTGGAGATTCATGAACAATGTCTCAAAGCGCCGCACATCCGTTCTACTCTACTCTGACAGCAGAGAATTTTCGGCTGAACGTTTCAAAAATCTTTCCACTCGTGTGAAAAATAGATAAGACAGGAATGCTAATAACAGATTTAGGCAGAGCTAAACAGCAATCCCTGCCAGTTTCCAGTGGACAGTTATTTCAAGTGCTTTAATCGTATTATTTCCAAAAGATGTCAGGTATTGGGGTAAAGAGAAAATCCTGCTTCCGTGTCTGTTTTGGCTACAAAAAATACTTTTTGTGCTACTGGTAAAAATGCCTGGAGCAACAGAGTCTCAACAGGAAGAAATCCTGAGCCTTAGGCGACTCCAAAATGGTCCGAGAGATAAAGAATAAACATATAAACTGGACAGAGCTTCCCAGTACGTTAATCTAAGGTTAGAGGTCAGACAACATGTTTTCAGAGAAACATTAACAATGCAATAACTAAAGGAACCCATAGACTGTTCACCATGTATTATTCATAATCATTGCAGATAATTGAAATGGATTTTCCAGCTTACAGGAACATTACTCCAATGCTTTTTTTCCCCCATCGATCATGAAAGCAGTCTGGCTAATATTGATATTCCTGCTGCACTTTACGGTGGTCAAAGAGGTGAATGCTGTAGAAAATAGTCAAGCAGAAATTACCTAACTTTTACCCACCAATTGGAATTTGGAAACTTGATGGGATTTAAAAAAAAAAAAAAAAAGAAGCCAAAGTTGTGAGGCTGCAAATAATTTTGATCTAATTCACATGTAAAGTAGCAATTTTCACTGGAGGAAACCCGGAATCATAAAACAGGATGGAATAAAGTTACTTAAATGAAATCCTGGATCTTCACATTTCCTTTCAGAAGGATGAGAAATTCATCAGATATTCCCAACGAGTGGCGCAGGAGACACAAAAACGTACAAAATCATGGAGGCCCAATCAGAAGCCAGAGAACCTGCAGGAGACGCTCATTTTAACCTCCATGCAGCCCCATTCAGTTCTGAAGACTGGTAAATTTCCCTGTGAGGGTCACCTCCAAACCTTTTTCAGGTTCTTGTTTTGTTGTGTGTTTAGTTTACGTTCTACTATCCTCATTTTAATCATTCGTGCAGGAGTTTCCTTCAAGCCAGAGTTTGTTTTTTGTCAGCATCGCTCACTGAAGAGATCATAAATCAGCCTTCTTTTAGCTTCCAGTTGTAGCCAAGAAATATCTCATTTTTACATCGGCGCCTATGTTAATGTCCCCCGGTGGAGGCGGTGGACAGCTCTTATCATTCAGTCAGGGGTGTGTGACGGAGGGGTGTGTGTCGGGACGGTCACAGGGGGAAGATGTGTAAGTCATTTCCAGATAATGGCCGGGTTCTGTTGTAGCAGGCCCAGTTCGCCAGTTCATCAATCCGCCAGCAGACACGCCACACCCCCGCAGCTCTCCGCTCACTTATCACCCCAAAACTACCACTGTGCACTCTAAATAACTGCTTCCCCTTCACTAATCTCCTCCAGTCCCCCACAACGCCGTTCCTCCTCCGCATCAAATCTTTTTCCAATCTGTTTTCTTTCCGTGTGTTTGAACAGAACTTCCCCTGATAATAGTCCGGCGACAAACGGGCCGGCAGCAGAGTTATTCTTGCGATGCGGCAGCCAACGTCGCCTGGTGCATCCACAAGTCGGTGGGTGCAGGAAGGACAGAGGGACGACGGCGACAACAACTTGATCCACCCGGGTGGTCCGCCCTCCTATAGGTGACCTCATGCCTAATGAGGAACACCACCAGCCCGGCGTGGCGGAGGAGCAGCTGGAGGGAAATATGCAGATGCTGAAGTGAGTAAGATGGCTGCATTAGGAGGGAATGCTGCAGCGGATCTATGGTTACTGTAAGGCTGAGCGCGGCTGCCACTTTGCGTTTGCAAACAGCGGTGACCAGACACACTACTTTGATTAAAGGTGTTTACACTGGCAATTTGATCCGGTGTGACAATAGGCTTGGGTATGACTCTAACCTGAAGCTAAATACGCACTAATGAAGACCAGACTGGGCCAGTCGCCCTCTCCTTTTTAAATATGACATTATGAATCAGGCTCAGCGTGGCTGACAGAAATAGCCTGCTCCTGCTGGATCATTCACCCCATTTCTTTTCTTGTCCTGTTCCCACTCTCCAAATGGTCAACTGGAGAATAATTTGTGATTTGTAGCAGCGCGAAACTGGATCATTACGGCCTGCGGATGTGCGTGTGATGGCCCCATTGTTTTTTTGGGAGGAATCGACACAATGAAGAAATGAAACTGAGAATTAGCAGAAGCTAACATCGCAATAACCCAACAGTTTGCCGATTTTAATTTTTTTTTTTTTGTTCCTATAAGAAAAGCAAATCTCAACAAAGGCTGATGTTATGTAATAGACATCTGCTTCTTTTCAGAAATACTGTATGTGCCTTTTATTTTCCATAGAGGAATTTACAAGCGTTCAGAAATTTTTCCCCAACTGATGATGTTTGGACTCGAGTCTGGCTCAAGTTACTGACACGAATGTTTAACAGAACTAACAAAATGATTAATATTTGTTATGTCCAACTTATAGCGTTCAGTCTTCAACCCGTGCCATTTATCCACA
This sequence comes from Poeciliopsis paucimaculata, assembly GCA_903067055.1. Taxonomy (NCBI): domain Eukaryota; kingdom Metazoa; phylum Chordata; class Actinopteri; order Cyprinodontiformes; family Poeciliidae; genus Poeciliopsis; species Poeciliopsis paucimaculata. The sequence continues at coordinate 36,255 of CAEGAD010068672.1, forward strand.
AAAGCAAAAAGAAAAAGGGCGAAATAAGTGATCAAACGTTTGCTAACAGTGCACAAAAGCCTTGTGTGTCTTTTACAAGCTGAGTAAAGAAAGCTGTTGAAGCCATTTATCTGACGCATAGCTCAGAGCTAGACAGTTTATCTCTCTTACAGTCTAATGCGTCTTTAATAATATATTTGCCCCATCAGCATCTCACCTCTCAAAGCAATGCAATTTACTCTAAATGGGCAAAAGAGAAGGAGCCAGAGAAACGGCATAAAATATACAGGAAGATCACCAGATGATTTGCCTCCTTCTGGTTCAGGATTCACAGATTGATCTATTCGCAGAGTTTTGCACGCAAATTTGAACTATTTCTGATAGTCACCAGAATGGCCGACTTTATGTTAACAAACGTTGCAACAGATTGGTCTCTAATTACACTACAGTGACCTATCTGTCTGTCCCTCTACTCAGGGTTTGTCTGTGGGACGTTTATCCACCAACATGTTGTTGGACCCAAAAGAGGTGCTGCCACACATGTAAAGTATGAAAAGGAGGCTAAAATAGTGACAGACAGTCAAACTGCAGGTGTGGTGAAACACTAATTAATTTGGCACAGACACAACAAAAAATGTTGCTGTTGAAGCTAATTACTAAACAAGCGAGAGGATCGTTTGGACGGAGCCGTAATGGATTAATGCGACAGACGTTTTGCACTGACAGGAGAAGTATAAAAAATTCTTATCTGGTCAATTTTGGCTCACAATGTTCTGCGTTCACCTCATTGGTGCTGATTACTTCCACAGAGCTCGACTACGCTTCCTCCAACATGATCACAGCGAAAACACCTAAACCCAAAAAGTATTTAGGTCCAGCTGCTCAGGAAAATATCTTAGAACAACAGTTGATGATGTCACTCCTTCATGTGTTTCACATTTTCATTTATTAGGAAGAGGAGATGTCAAATTTCCTGACGATTCCCAAAATCACAATCTCCCTGTTTGCATAATTCTTGCTTTTAATTTTAGAGATTATTTTCTAATATGATCATTGCAAAAACACAAAATTATACCGACTATTCTTGGTTTAATTTCTAATGCACTTAAAAGAAGACAAAAGTGACTTACAAGAAAATGTTCAGCAAGATATGGGAGCTTGTTTTAAGTAAATATTACCTTAATGTTATTGACAAAATACTAGATTATTTTACATATAACAAGACATTTTCCCATGTTATAAGTGCTGGTAAGTTTCTGTGTTTTGCAGTGATGTTTGTAAGAAAAGTGCTTGCTCCTTGTTTTTCCTGTTTTACCAAATATTTAATCAGCATATTTCCTTTAAAATGTGTTTTTTAAATTCAGAAAATAGTTTGTGTCCCATGTACAGAAAGAGTTCATTAGTGCAGATTTAATTTCATCTAAACACAAAATGAGGTAGTTTTGGTCTAGTGTCTGGTGCAAATATCTTAAAATAAGAAAACTTTTCAGCAAGATATAAGAGTTATAATTTCTTAATATTGATGAAAAAGCAGATTATTTCACTTATAACATGGCGGAAATGTCTTGTTATAAATTTTCCAATGGAGGAATTATTTTTTCATCTTGTTTAGAGTACACTTCATGTTATAACAATAAGTCTAACCAAGGTGCAAACAGCATCAGCTCTCTACAAAAGGGGTCGTCACAAAAGCAAAGCCAGGTCCTGAGCAGCCCCTCACCCTCGCGCCCCCCACAACCTCCCCACTCCCCATCACTTCTCCAATTAAGTCGTCAAAGTGGGGCAGATGGTTGTGTCAGAACCAGGGTGCTGCGCTCCCCTTGTGCCCACATCTCGTACCCTCTCACAGCCATCCATCACTGGAGGACCTCTAATTAGCTTGTTATTCTGCCTTGCACACTATTCCAGGCTCGTGAAAGGGCCTCCTAACGTTTTGAATGACAGAGAAAGTATTGAGAGAGGGCAAATGGCAGAGGGAGAAGAAAGCCAATCACTGAGTGCAGAATGGCATTTGAATAGCCTTTTCAGTTCGCTACAGCAGCAATTATATTCCCCCTTCAGACTTCCTGCCAGGATATTTTTCTTTGTTGTTTCCTCATCAAAGTGGTGCCATCAATTGACAAGTTAAGCATGACGGAACAAAAGCCCAAATGAAACTGGTCAAAGGAGTCATTTCACCTCAGATGAGTGTTATCAGGGCAGCAAGCAAGCATTGTTTCATCCAGCAACTGTAAACACTCAAAAGGTCCGCGCAAAAGTCAAGTCGGGTATTGATGCCTGTTCTGGAACAATCCACGCTCCTTGGATTAGCAATGCTACAGTTTGTGGGTTTTATATTGATCACGTTTGTTGCAGCATAAAATCATAATCTGCCACAGATTCCCTCTTTCCTCTTACCGTGTCGTCTCTGGGTTTTCCTCCTTCTCTTGCAGTCAAACTCTGCCAAAATCTCAATCTGCCTTCCTGCTCGGCAGGAGTTTGAAGGATTCTTGTCAGGCAGCATGCATAACCAGAAGAGCTTGTGTGTCCTTCCTTCCCCAGTGAGCAGTTTACATCCAGCGCTGTGGGAAGCAGTGAATTATTGTGACATGCCACATGCTCCACCCGGCAAATGGAGGGTAAGAAATCTCTCTGTCTGTATGCATCAGGTTCACATCCTTCCCTCTAAGGCCAAAAAACAACAAAACATAACAGGACAAGTTTCTCAGTAATAGGTAGCATTACCTGGTAAGAAACATTGAACATGGCTGTCTTGTTACAGATGGAACATGTTTCATTTCAGCTGTTTGCCTGTTCAGATATATATTTTCAGTAATGAAGAGAATAACGAGGGATTTATGTCAGAATCAATAAGCTTATTCCTCCAGAACCTTTTGGCCTTCACCTTCCTCTGACTGTCTTTTTCAGATCACTAATGGACCAGATGAACATTTTTCAACATGGTGTATTAGGACTGAATATTAAAACAACAAACTGAGTTCTATTTTCAAGGTTTCGGTACTGCTTTATGTTTCTATCTGACAATAATGGAAAAACCTTCAATAAACAAATGGATAAGAAAGACTGACCTGTGTCTCTGTGTGCAGAAAGAGAATTTGATGAGATTTGGAAGGTCTTGTCTCCTTAAGTTTATTTAAATTAAAATAAATGTGTATTATTCTCAGTACCTATGGTCCTAATATTTGGTCCTGAGCAGCATGTATAAAAACACTGATCAAGTTTAAGTGCAGAAAACTGTTATTAGCTGCTTCATAATCCAACATTTGATAGGAATTAGAAATCAGTTAATCGTCAGCAAAGAAGTGACTCCTATTTTCTTGTCCAGATAAAAAAAAGGTTTGTTTTGTTCAGCAAAACTTTAGGTAATATATCTAAAATGACTACATTTGATTATAGACACAATTTCTCTTTTTTTGACCCCCAAAAAATCTATATTAGCTTCAAACAAAAATTATGTAAATCCACACATGAATGTTGTACTTACTGGAACTTTGAAAAAGCATGTTTGAATAAAGATCTTGTTTTGTTCATCTCTGCTAATAATGTCTCATATATGTCACAGGATCTCCCTGAACATTACAGAAGGAACTTCAGCTGTTATCCGAAGCGTTTCTGACCTCACGGGCGTTTCTGGGTGTGCATGTCTGAACAGTCAAGTACAGAGCAGTCGGACTGTGTCTAGTGCTGCTGGCTTCACAGGTGTGCTTCTTTAACCATGTCACCTTGAATTTCCTGCCTCCGGCATCACCAGGTGGATACTTTCCAAGACCATCAGTGGGCTTTTGTTTTTAGGACCTCCATAGCTGTGTTGGTTCCCAATCAACTAGTTCCTGGGAGACAAAGACACGTTTGTGTGACAGGTAACCAGTGACCTCATGTCTTTGGATCTGTGTGTTGACGCCTGCAATGAACTTTATTTTAGATTTATGAATACAAATTCAATGCTGGTGGGTTTATATGAATAATGTTTTAGAAATTTCAGTTGGCCAGATGTTTTCCCCCATAAAAAGGAAAATATTTTAAACATTAGACTGATATTGTGTAGTTAGGAAAACCAGTAGTTATAGCTGACTAGTTTTATTCTTCTCACCGTATTTTCATGCTTTGTCCATCATTTTAAGAAATAAAGGCTTAGTCAAACAGTTACTCAGTATTTGAGTAGCCTTTTTAGTTAATAATGTTTTACTCCTGTTACATGTTAGAGTAGAAATCCACTAAATTAATGTGACTCTTGCCTGAGTAAAATTGTTGGCTGCTCTACCAACCTCTGATCAGGACGGCAACAACAATAATTTCCTTTTTTAGCTTCATTTTGAGCTCCGGGATGTAATGTTTCCAGATTTTGTTCCAAGAAACAAAGTTAGATGATTCTGTTCAGTCCTGGAAATGTAAACTGTCATTTCCCAGAGCAAAGAGATAAATAAAAACTATATCCAGACCAGTTTGGTGTGCAACTGACAGTAAACAATGCAACCGACTAAAGCTGTAAAGCGATTTGTCAATTTTGGGCAATTTTGCAGAAAAGATACCAGAAACTGCCCAGAGTCTCAGCTTTCTTGTCTTGCTCTCAAGATCCAATCAGAATGGGAGTTATGAGCTACTGAAGGCAGTTCAACACAGGCGCTGTCTGTTTTTGCAATTTGTGGCGCCGTTTGTCTGTCAGAATATCAGACGTACGTTGAGAAGCTCGGTTAGGTGAGCTACTTCCACATGGTTTTAAATTTAACATCGGTTAAAAACGCCAAAGAACAAGATGAAGAGGAAATCCAGTCAGGACAAAACAGCTGTTGTAAAACGCAGCAGTGAAGATGTGGCGGGTTAGCTTTTGAGAGCTTTGACTGCTTTACTTTTGGTTTTTGCAAAGTTTTACCACAGATTCGAACTCATTTGAATGACTGTGACGTTTAAGAATAGTGTATAGATGTGTCTAATTTATAACTCTGTTATATATGCAAAAAACAATCATTAGTGGAACTCCACAGCGTCTTCACAGGCCTGTCCAACAGATCAATCCTCCAGCTGCAGCTGATCCAGAAGCTGCTGCTGGCGTTCTCACTAGAACTAGGAAGATAGAGCACATAACACCAGTTTTAAAGTCCCTCCACTGGCTCCCTGTAGCTCAAAGAATAGACTTTAAAATACTGTTGTTAGTTTATAAATCACTGAACGGTTTAGCACCACAATATATAAAAGATCTGCTGTTGTTGTATCAACCTTCCAGA
>CAEGAD010068674.1:0-19853 GCA_903067055.1 Poeciliopsis paucimaculata
TTAAATTATCTACAGGATTATTACTGTATTGTTTTTACACCTAAAATAAATATTTCTCAAATAAAGACTATTGTAACTAATCCTGGATCCTTTGAAAAGTGAGTTTTTTTCTCTCCACCGTTGCACCCTGCTGGTCAGGAGTGATGCTGTGGGTCACGACTCGATACGCTGTTGTGTTACCTTGGAAACATTTGAACCATTCCGGATAATGAACTGAACTTGATTCATTAGTTGATATGTCGGATCAATCAGAATTAATAGCACTAACTTGAACTCTAGATGACTGAATTGATAGTTTTGGTAAAGTATTTTGAAACGACGTGTTGTGAACTGGCACTATATGAATAAACTGGAACAGCAACCAAAATACAATCAAGATGTTTTAAATTATTTTGTAAATGTCTTTTTAGGGTGAAATTATGCAAATTATTGCATAATTTTATGGGGGATTTTAATATCCATCTGTGTGTTGCCCTCATAATCCAGTGGTGAAAAACCTTTTAAACCATTCTGACTCTTTTAATCTGGTTTGCTCCTGTGATTTGCCTGTTCATAACATCTGCAGTGCTTTTCTAATTATTATTTAAAGTTGCTCTGTCCTGTACAACTTGTTGCTGTTTTTTTCCAGATCTTTCCAGTCTGTGTGTGATTAGACTGTCAAGCTTTGGGTCTCAGCAGGCCGTGTCAAACTGAACCAGACTAACTCTTAAGCAGCCTGTAGACAATCACTCTACTGAACCCATCCGCCTTTTCTGTGTAATTCTCCATAACCTGCTGTTAGTGCTATCTGGTTTGTAGAGGCTATAAATAGTTACATTTTAATCAAATTAATGCTCTTCTATTTTCTGTGCTCTAGCCTCAGAATGTGTAAAAAAAACATACTACATTAAAACAGGAAAGAGTCTCAGCATGTCTGAGAGCAACTTGCAGGCCTTTCAGAGAAAAACCGACAAGAAAACATGTTTGTTTCCATGTAAAGAGTTTTGGAGATTCAACTCACCGACCACATGTCCCACGGTACGGCCGTCTAAAACCAAGACAGAGCACGTTAATACAGCTCATATTCAATCAGAGTAAAGTACACTCACTAAAAATAAGAATAATACTTAGAAGCAACTTGGAGACTCTCAGGATCACCTTATGGCCTGCGGATAATTGGATATTAATTTAGAACCAGTTGGCATCTAGAACTGCAACCAGAGGACAAAATGGCATAACAAGCCTGTTGCACAGCAAGTATTGGCTGGTTGGTGTTCAAACCCAGAATGAGTGCATTTGCATCAAAGGCCTGGTCCCAGCCCCAACCCAAGACCCACACACACCCCAGGACCGGCCCTAACCCTCGACCTTCAACAGCCCTCAGTTTTCGGCAGCTAAAGCAGTAATTTGTTGTTGATATGACGATCCCACTCATTTTCTAGGAGGCACTCTGAGTGTATGGTGGCCCTCAGGCACCACACTGAAACACCCAGACCTCCACACGCCGAGTAACTCCACAACCAACCCACCGGTCTAGTTCTACCCAACAATGAGTCCCATCTCTGCATGGCCGTCTGTTAGCTGCTCTACTCCTGAAATCCTCACAGATGCCGTCTGGTGGCTCCTGGCATGTTGGCTCCTAGTAAATGAAATCTCTATCACATGTGGGGCCCAGCCATTGCACAGAGAAATCTGATTCAGTCTTCTTAGGGCTGGACAATAAATCAACAATATATATCGCAAAATGATCCATATCAACAGACAATACATCTGAAAAAATGTTCAATAATTTCATTGGACTCAGATCCAGAGATGCACAGCATTCTGGGGGATGTAGGCAGAAGAAAGGAGGAAAGGCTTTAGCTACTCAACCTAAGCACTGAAAGCCTCAATATATGTCCACTCTGTGAGCCATGCAGACTAACCCCAACCCCAACCCTAACCCTTCCACGGATAGTTGGGGCTTTATGCTCCTCCAAACTGATTGCCTAAAACTCTCTGATGTCACATTCCTTTATTTCCCACAATCCTAGTGGACACTAGCATGTTTGATGAGCTAGGTGGGTGTCTGTCAGCCGGGGTCAGAGCGTGGACGTCCCGCTCGTGACTCGGCGCACTGACTCGACTTTCTCAGGTCGCTGTTGCATGAAAACAGTTTGATGTGACACCGAGAAGGTTACAGAGCAACACCGAGTGATAAACATTGATCTTTGTACAGACGTTGGCTTCAAGTATGTGGGGGCCTTAACTCATTTGCTCTTTGGTTGCCTAGCAACAACCTGTTGGGTAACTTGTGCAGCAGCACTTTAAGGTTTTGCCAGTCTCATAACTGCTTAAAAATAAACAACATGGAAGAAAAACTGGATAAAACAAGAAAAGTCACATCACCAATTTGACAGCACTTCAGATATTTAAACAGAAAAAATGACCAATAATTATTGATGTCACCTGATATGAGACGCTTACATCGTTTTACGGTTTTCAGCCCCATCGTCCAGCACTACCTATTCTAAAACCTGTTGTTCTCTCACAGGTGTTAAAATCAGTTTCCAAAGTTGAGCGCACCTGAGGAATCGGTGAAACACTTTCATCCGGCTGGAAAGCATCAAAGTCCAGGTCAAGAAGAGACTCTCCGGGTCGTTCATTTGGCTGTGGACAGCAGCAGAGGAAGACGGTCAAAGGGCAGGAAAACTCATGGAAACTGGATTTTATTTGCTGTCCTACCTGAGAAGGTGAAGGAGCAGGTAGAAATTCTCCTCCGAACAAGTCAATAATTTGCTCTTCTGCCACTTCTTTAGTGGGTGTGACTTTAGGAGGTGGAGGAACCGGAGGACCCTTTTTAAGCTGCCAAAGGAAATGAAGCCCCGTTACCAGGTGAGCTGATCAGACAGTTAACGCTGTTCCACTAATAACCAGTTCTACCATCAACTGTGTGAACCTCTCCATTAATCAAGCTAAAGTTAAAGTTACTTTCATAGTTTCAAATGCTTGAGTCTGAAAAGTACAGTAAAGGGTTAGGGTTAGTAAAGTTAAGTACATCAGAACCTTTTCTGTTCAATGTGAGAAAAGAAGAGGAGCCTTGAAAAAAGTCAAGATGCTGAAAACAACTAAATTGAGAAAGTCTACTTTACTGATTCCAAATATTAAAAGACATGCATTTATAAGAGATTATTATGTTTGGTTGGGAAAAGAAAAATTGAAGGTTGAAAATCCTCATTCATCTTCACCAAGCACATGGAAGAGTACAGTAAGGTACTGTACTTACTGGTCTTTTCCTTAGTCAATCACTTCATCTGGATGGCAATAAATTACTGTCCAATAAGGAAGTAAAGAACCTCAAGGGTATTTTTGACCAGTTCAAGTCTTTAAATAAGTTTTTATTGCCAAAATTCAAACCATCCTGTGACTGACAAACCAATCCATGCATTTGTTACTTCAGGATTGATCTAATTGGTCCAGATTTTCCTAACGGAGAACAGACTGCAGGTTCCCTGCTGTAGAACCAGATCCCAGTTTACTGAGGCTGATGAAGCTGAGGTTATCCAGAGCCATTTCTGTAGTCATCCTGCTACAGGCTGCATGGCCTCTTCACTCTGCCACTTTCTCCAGCTGCGATTCATTTTCTCGTTATCTGCTGTTGTTGCTGAGATCGACATTATTTTCTGCTTTTGGAGAACGTTTTCTCAAACTTTACAACCTAACCTCTAAAAAAGGTAGAAGGTCCAAAGGAATGTAATGATTAAATCTATTTGCTTAAATTTGTTTACAACTAGAAATTTAGACCTCAAACTATTCAAACGCGTATCAGAATTGGCTTTAATTCTGATAATTGTTTAATTTGACCAACATGTCTGTGTTTTAGTCACAATGAGTCCAGACATAGATGGACTCTTCTAGGTCTGGACTCTCAGGATGACGGTTGAGATGCTTTCCAACCTCAAAGACCTGGAGCTTCATAAACCATCACAATATCAGAGGGAAAATATTCTAAGCTGTTAGAAGAAAAAAAACTCCTCTGATTATTGAAAAAGATGTCCATTTTAAAATGAGTATTTCATAAAATGAAAGTGGAACTGATCCCTGTGTGAAAGCAGCCACAGCCCTGAGAATTAGAAAAATTCTAGCGAAGTGGGTGGAGCCTAGATAAAGAGAGGGGCGTGGCTAAGTGTGGTGGTGGGAGGAGGGGAAGCTGTGATCAGGAAGAAAGATCTGTTTCTGATTTATAAACTTTGTCTGATTCTGGAACTTGATGTTGGACATGTTGAGAACCTGTAGCTTTTACCTAAAATCTTTCTTCCTGAGCTCAGCTCCTCTCTCATAATGTCCTTCCCTCCAGACGGTGGAGTCAGATCTGCAGAGGCGTCCCATGATGTTAGCTCACAATGACCAACAGGTGGATTAGTTCACACATTAACGGAAACTAAAAGCTGCATGTTCAGTTTTAGTTCAGACCAACACCAGGAGCCTCAGGTGTTGCTGATCCAAAACCTGAGGTTCCTGGTGTTGGATCTACCTGGGATCAACGTGGGATCGACCTGGGATCTATGTAGGATCTACCTGGGATCTAACTAGGTTCGACCTGGGAGCGACTTGGGATCTACCTGGGATTGACGTGGGATCTATCTAGGATATACCTGGGATCAACGTGGGATCGACCTGGGATTGACGTGGGATCTATCTAGGATATACCTGGGATCAACGTGGGATCGACCTGGGATCTATGTAGGATCTACCTGGGATCTAACTAGGTTCGACCTGGGAGCGACTTGGGATCTACCTGGGATCGACGTGGGATCTACCTGGGATCGACGTGGGATCTACCTGGGATCGACGTGGGATCTACCTGGGATCTATGTAGGATCTACCTGGGATCTAACTAGGTTCGACCTGGGAGCGACTTGGGATCTACCTGGGATTGACGTGGGATCTATCTAGGATCTACCTGGGATCAACGTGGGATCGACCTGGGATCTATGTAGGATCTACCTGGGATCTAACTAGGTTCGACCTGGGAGCGACTTGGGATCTACCTGGGATCTACCTGGGATCGACGTGGGATCTACCTGGGATTGACGTGGGATCTATCTAGGATATACCTGGGATCGACTTGGGATCGACCTGGGATCTATCTAGGTTCTACCTGGGATCGACATGGGATCTATCTGGGATCGACATTGATTGGATCAACGTGGGATCGACCTAAGATCTATCTAGTATATACCTGGGATCGACTTGGGATCGGCCTGGGATCTATGTAGGATCTACCTGGGATCTACCTAGGTTCGACCTGGGATCGACCTTCCCTAGGTACCAGAAAAGATCGATCCTGAAGCTGAACAGGTTTGCTGATTATCTGACAGGTCAGGATTCAGAAAAACTCCCAACATCCTTCATCTCTCATGGTTATGAACTAATTATTGATAAACTGCTTTAGCAATAATTACATTCGCTAATTTAGTCTTTAGCTAATATACCACTGACCGGTGTGATGAAATAAAAACTCATCATCATACAGTTTTAGTTTCCTCTGAGATGTTGGAGAACACGTCATCGTGTTTGTATCATGACCTGATCAGAACCAGAACCAGGTCTGATGTTCTACAGATGTTCCCCGACAGAACATTCACATCTATGGACATGAACACGACTGAAACACGGCAGTTACACAGACAACAAGAAGGCCACATAACTCACCAAGTAACAGACAAAAGTCAGCAGCGAGGAAAAAACAGTGAAAGTTCAGAACCAATAATCAATAAATTTCATCAATCAGACTCTACTGGCCGGCATCAGTAACAGTTTCATCGATTCACCCGCTTCATCAATAATCAATACAAGCCTGGAGAGAAGTCAGGATCATCTGAGCTAAAAGGCCTTGAAGCAAACGACGGGTGTCTGGAAATGTTTGATTATTTCTTCATAAATTTGGTGTTGAAACTGTTGAACGAAGATTTTCTCATTTCATCCTCAGATTGAAAACCAGTTCAAACAACTGGGCTCACTGGATCAAATCCCTTTGCAGTCTGCGTGCTCAGCCCCAGGTTTCTAAACCAATCTACATATTGGGGTGATGTGCACAAGTGACTCAGTGAGACCAGAGGTTTGACCTTTGACCTCAGGGGGCCGAGAACCATGTTTGAGCGTGGCGTTTATCGCAGACGCTCCATAAAGCAGTCACACTGCTGCAGGTATCGCCATGGTCACCATGGCTATCCCCCATATCTCCATGGTAACCACCATGGATCCAGATCCCAAAAGTCAATCCAACCATCAGGTAGTTTTTTTGCCGCATTTTGACATATTTTGAATCTTATTTTAACAGAAGACGCTGGACGTCGTCTTGAATGTTGTTCTGTTTGTCGCTTCATTTTATCTTCGCGCTACTTCCACTACGGACGTTTCTTTGTGCCTGATTGGATCCGGCTGCACCCACCTGGACTCATATTACCTGAATTGGGGATTTAGGGCGGGGCGGACCAGGTGAAACTGGGCGGAGCATGTGATTGGAGCTGGCATCTGGGCTCTCTGGGGGGGTCTCGTCTTCCGGTGGTGACGGGGTTCTGGCGAGGCGCAGCGGTCCAGAATCACTGAGGAAAAGAAAACAAGGTGGATTAATCAATACTGAGAATTGATTAATAAGGTCTGAAATGGGGGCAGTAATCTAAGGGAGCAGTTGGGACTGAACGGCTGCAGCTCTGAATGAAACTGAGGCCTTGAAGACATTTCCAGTCCGGTCATGTAAAGACGCGGCATTTCTGTTTTCACATCAACGTTTGATCTGATTCCAGCCTCTGAGGTTTGAACGTGTTTCTTTGCAGGAAAGCTGCAGGCAGTCAGCTGGATGGACTCACCTTGGAGCTCCTTGGATGGTGAAGATCTTGTCAGAGTGTTGCTCCCTTAGCTTGGTCATGACTTCATACAGCTCCCTGCACACCTGGAAGCAGAAGAACCACCTGAGCTCTGAACGTCTGCTGGACGCTTCCGAGGAACAGATGGACTCACCAGTGAGATTTCTCGGTGAAACTTGGCCTCCAGACTGGTGATGCACCTGAAGGTGCTGATGTAGAAACCGACTCGGCTGAAGAAAGGAAATGAACAGTTGACATAAACCGAGCCAGTCAGACTGAAGAGAACGCTAAACCTAGGTTAGGTTCCTGAGATCACAACATCAGACAGTCATAAATCATCAGAGGAAATGTTCCTGCAGCAAAAAGTGGCAAAATATTTAAACAATTAAAAAAGGTCAAAACTCCTGTTGGTGCATCATGGAGTCCCAGCTTCCTGTTTCTGTTCAGCTGCAGGTTAATTGGGGTCATTCCTGCCATCAGTAGATTATTTCTGTTGGTTGGATGGATGGAGAAACAGCTGAGCGTGAATGAAATCCTGAGCGCACGCTGCTCTGAGACCAGAACCAACCACAGAATAAAGCTTCACTTGGAGATCTTTATTCAGCTTCCAGGAACATCTTGTTACCGTGTGAGAAGCTGGGATTACAAAATAAATGTTCCTAATAAAGCCCTGCATGCATTCATAACCAGAAGACTCATTTCATCAGTTTCAGACCTTTTTGAAATCTATCTGAAACATTCTCCATTATTTTGCTGCAGTGGCTCTGCTGCCTGGCAGCAACAAGGTTCTGGGTTTGAATCCCGTCTGTTTTGGTGATCGGTTCGTCTCCTCATCCTTCTGCGTTTTATTCACACCTGGCAGGTGAACATGGGCAGCAGCGCGACAACCACGTTCACAGCCTGAGCATCACCCAGCATCCACCAGCTCGCTGCCTGCCGCACTAAAGAGTTGTTGAGTTATACTCCAGTTGTTTGCATGAGGTCGCTCGCCGAGTTCATGCAAAGCATCATGGGAAAGTTAAGGCCATAATTATTCATACTCCTTAAGCCTCTAAGTTCTAAACGGAGAACCTAAGATCTGCCACATTTTGCTCTGTCTGAAAAATTCCAACAGTTTTTGAACGGGGAGACGTTGTGTTTACAGTCAAGATGATGTTTTTACTCTAATTTCTCCGTTGCTGTAGGAGGGAGTGAAATCAACCTGAGAGGTAACATAACCAAAGGATAAATTGTGAAATAACTTGCTAGATCTTGAAAGTCCTAGTTATGGATAAATGGGAAAAATATATATTTATTCACAGAACTTTTAAGAAATGTGTACAAATAATAATAATTTAGGACCCAAAGGGTGAAATGAATGCTTCACTGTGACTGGCATGTGCATTCTGACAGGAAGTAGTGCTAATGTTCTGGAGTCCAGAAACGGCAAAGAGCTTTAAAAATTAGGGTGATGGTAAGAAGACTTTCACAGACATGGAGCATCATCAGAAGATCATCAAACCGAGTTCAGAGGCGAGCAGAACGGCCAGCCATAATGCAGCGCTCCGACGGCCGGGCGACTGCCTGACTTACCGATCCCACAGAGTCGGCAGCTCATCCTGAAGGCCGACGTTCAGCTCATCAAAAACTTTCTGAGCCTTTTTAAGCTCGTCTTCTGCCTGCAAAGTTCAGCAAACAGTTAAGCACCTTCACCTTGTTGAGAATAAATAATTCTGTGTTTTCCTTCCATCTCTGTTAGCTAGTTGCTAAGCTAAGGCTAAAGGAAATTACATGTTAGGAAACGCCCTCTTTGGGGCGTAGCTCAGCGAGAGGCCAACAAAGAGAATGGAAAACTTTTTGTCTGTTAGCTCTTAAAGGTGACTGGTCATAAAGGACCAGCTGTATTTTAATCTTCAACACATCCTCCTCCACCAGCTCACACTCACCTTCATAACCTTCCTGTCGTTCTTCATCCCAGCCACCTGCAAAGACTCCAGTTGATGCCGAGCGCTGTCGAAATCGATGAGTTTCCGACTTCTTTTGGCAACACGCGTCTGAAAGCATCAGGCGTCACTTTCCTCTCGGCTTCTCCTTCAATCATGAGCGGCAGCTCTTACCTTCAGGTCAGGGAACTGCTGCAGGTAACCGTCCAGGTTTAGCAGAGTTGAGTCCACCAGTTTGTTGTGGAAATCTTCCCACAGCGCGTCACAGTCCTGCAGAACAGTTGAGACTCAAATCAGTTGGTTTCAGCGAGTCCAATCGGCTTCTGCCAGGCGACCTCTGAAAAGTGGAACCAGCATGAACCCCGAATGACCTTTGACCCTGCATTGCGCCAAGCCGTCTGGACCTCACACCAACACTTGAGCAAAGTCCAGGTCAACATGGAGTAACATCAGTGCCAATAATCTCCTGCGTTTGAGGTTGAGGTATTTCATCTGCAGCGGCAACTGGATCCACCAGAGACACACGGCAGCGCAGCGCGACGCAGCAGCGCAGCGCGACGCAGCAGCGCAGCGCGACGCAGCAGCGCAGCGCGACGCAGCAGCGCAGCGCGACGCAGCAGCGCAGCGCGACGCAGCAGCGCAGCAGCAGCGCGCGACGCAGTTGTTCAATTAGTTGTTCAATCAGTCATCGGTTAACTCGATGGTGAATCATAAAACAGATGGATTGTAAACTTAGCAGTGATAGACACAGGTTTAAATGTCATGATTGACTGGAGGAAAGTCTGCAGATGAGAATCAGAGCGAAGAAGCCGGTAAAGATAAAAAGCTGATGTTACGTCAGCAAACATTCATCCTTCTGACCAACCTTCCCAATGGTCACGATGTCATCTTTGCCGTGCCAGTCCGGTTCATAGACTTCGTGCAGAGACTGCGTCAGGTTGATGGACGCCTGCTGCATCCCTACAAAAAAAACTGTTTCAGAAAACCTGAGATCCATCAAACACATGCAGATGATGTTGAATGTAATCTTTGAACTACAGCAAGGACAGGAAAAGAAGTGATGAGCTACCTTTGATGGCAGACATGTAGGACTTCATCTCTCTCTGCAGCCGAGCGCCTTCAGACTAACAGGAAGTCGATTCAGATTAAAGACAGATTATCATGACACTGATTAGACTTGGAGGGTCGAAAACTGAAACTGTTCAGATGAGCTTTCAGTGAATCTGAGTAGTTTCCTGGAGCATCTCTCTGGTAGACCTGGTAATTCATGGACAAGAAGTAGAGTTTGGAAAGACAGAAGAAGAAGAAACATCTCTCACCTCTTGTCTCTTGAAGTTTATCACCACTTGTTCAAACTGCTCATCTTTGGTCTCGTCTGCTTTTCCCAGTTTCTGCAAAACCTGAGAAATAAATGAAAGAAACTTTAACTGGTTTATGTTTGAAGCCATTTAAAAGGTTTTAGGTCTGGAACATCTGAAAATATGCGGACATTTGCTTAGTACAACTTCCTTCCTCCACCAACACCAGACACATACTTTTCCAGAAGTCAACTGGACCAGACGAGGCTTCGGGTGACCCACCCAGGGTTGGACGTTATGCAGTAAATGCACATAAAACATTGATTCAATATCATCAGTTAGAGCCAGAAAACCGATTCATTCAGGGCGACAAAGCTTATCCTCCTAAGGAAGCCGTTCCGTTCTGATCCAAAGCTGATGTCAGTCGGGGTTCAGCTCTAGTTCTGCCAGTATCACCACTGGTCCAAGTAATCCACCAGTTACTTTACCAGTGGCTGAGGACTCGGGGAGTCTGACCGCGTGTCCTTTAAGAATTGGCCTGAGGTGAGAGCAACACCACAAAAGGTCACTTCATTTTTAGGGCGGACATGGATTCAATTGTTCTGTTTTAGGGCCTCAGAGATTTGACTACAAGGAAAAGTTTCTGCTTATTCTGCAGAGGGAACAATGAAAATATAATATTGTTACAGGAAACTCATTATAAATATGAAGAAAGCATCTTTTGGTCTAAACAATGTGGAGATGAAGCTTATTTCTGTCATGGCTCCTGGAGATCAGCAGAGGGCGCTATTCTTCTAAAAACTTCCAGGGTCAGATGATCTCCAGTAAAATGGCGGAAAAAGGTCACTGGTTATTCCTCACTGTCTGTTTGGATAACTTAGTACTTATTTTGTTACATATATATGGTTATAATAATCTAAACCAGAACAAATTATTGCTAGAAGAAATAAACTAAAATCATTTTACTAAACAAGATAATAATCGTTGGGGATCTGGGCCTCGTTCAGATGAACTTTATGATAAATAACTTTCTACACATAACTCAAGTTACCCAAACAAAATATGGAACAATTTCTGCAGTGAGCACAATGTAGTTAACGTATGGCGACATCTTAATCCCAACAGGATGAAATTTACATGGTTTGGTTCAAATAGCAAATCAAGAATTGATTATTGGCTCATAACAAATTTAACTACTGACCAATGAAATCAACTCAGATGTTTCTGCTGCACCTTTGACCAAAGTCTTATTTCTTTACAAATAAAACCTGAAAACTGAAAATCAGGTGCAAATAAATATTGGAAATGAAACTACAGTCTCCTTAAAAACGACACCTGCTGCCAAAAATCAAAGAATGAATCCAAAATATAAAAGATCCTGAAGATTTAAAGAGTCCTGCTCAACAATGGGAATTTCTGAAGAACAATTTTCTCTCATTCATAAACAAATGAAAAAAGAAGTAGATATGGCAGAACAACTAAATCTATATTGCAATAAACTGAATGAAAGATGAGAATCCTCCAACCTGAACTGGATGAAATGTTTATCCTGAGGAGCTTTAATTAGATCGGGAGAGAAACGGATCAAGCAGGGAGAAAAACTGCAGACTTTTGTAAAGAAAAAATTATATCAAATCCTTAATGATAAATATTGTAGAACCAACAATGAAAGATTCATATCAGAAGAGATTTTTAAATTCTTTAACAATTTATATTCCTCCAAATTCTCAGAAGAAAAATCTCAACTTCTTAAAGAAATTCAAACATTTTCCCTAAAATAGAAGAAAATTACAAACAAACTTGTGACAACAATATTACAATATCGAATTTATTAAGGCTGTTAATCATTAAACGAAGCGCCGAGTCGGATGGACTGACTGGAAACTTTTAGAAACACTTTAGGAAGATATTAAAATATTTCTACATTTAACAGAAATGTTTAAAGATCACATTATACCAACTACAAGGAGACAAGGAATTATTATATTGATCCCAAACAAGACAAGGATTTATAGAAAACACTCAGAAATTCAGATTATAAATTACTAACATACATTTTTACCAAACATCTAAACATTATTACAGAATCACAGAATGGATTCTTAAAGGGGAGGAATACTGATCAATACTGATCAATGATCAGTATTGATCAATGATGATCAATGATCAGTAATGATCAATGATCAATAATGATCAATGATCAGTAGTGATGGTTTTATTCTTTAAAGCCTTCGACTCGGTGGAACATAAATTCTTATTCTCAGTTTTTCATCATTTAGTTTTGGGGTAAATTTAATCAGAGTTTCTATCAAAACATGAATCTTGTGTAAAACTGGCTTCAGGCTCCACAGCTGGATTTAACACGAATGTTTAATTCCTCAGGTTTCCACATTTCTCTTGCATTTAGCTGCAGAAATGTTCAAAACTACAGAACCCAGAATGAATCATTAGTCAGTTCATGTGACCGTTCTCTTAGAACAAGCAGCTTCCAGCTGTTATTCATCAGATTTCACTGTTTTCAGAGGCTTCAGGACTAAAATAAATTTAAACATGTGAGTTTATATCCATTCATCACAGTAACCTAAACAAATATCCCAATTAAACCTGAAATTAAATACTGGGAACTGTTTTAACCAAAAACCAAGAATCAACCTTAACCACTGGTTAACCACATCTTTAAACCAGATTAAAGATAAATCCAGACTGAACTCATGGCTCCAAGCAGAACTTTCTGTTTTAGGACCAATTTACTGATCAATAATGGAAAGTTTATCAAGATTCATTTATGCAACCTGCAGCACTGCTGTCCCAAATCGTTTAACTAAAACTATTAACCAAATGAACTTTATTTGGAGGAACAGGCCACAGGAAAGGTCATAGGTCAAAGAAACCAAAGATGGCGTCTGAAAGTAAGCGACTCCAAATGTGTGAAGGGAACCTGAAGATGAACTGGCTGAAATTATTCATAATTCATAATTACATTCTTTACAAATTTGAAAGAAAAAAAATCAGTTGAAAAGTTAAGAACTGCGACGGACAGGTGACCTGTCCGGGTGACCCTGCCTGTCGTCCATAACGCAGCTGGAGAGGCAGCAGCTCCTCCCGACCCCATTAGGGTCAAGGGTGAACAAATAATGGATGGTTGGAGGTGAAGAACTCTACATTTAAAACTAAAGAAACTAAAATGTTAAATGTTGTTTCCCCTCCAAAGAGCTGCTAATAACTCACTTCAGTATCGGTGACAATAAATGTGACGTAGAAACGATAAACCTGTCGTCCATAAATGCAATGAAACCAAAATATTCTGAAATTACTCAGAAAGGAGGATCAAACCGAACATTGCACTTCCTGAATCTATTTCTAGAGTTACGGTAACGTTTGGCTCTGTTGTAATATTTTGTTGGGCAAAATTAATTATTCATAAACAGAGCTGAGATCATCCTCAGTTTTTAAATTTTTTTATCTGAATTCCAGTTATATTTGACATTTCTGAAACGCATTGAATCAAATGAATACCTGACTGAATTATTAATGGAACTGGCCACCAACGCATGTCAACTCTAAAATATGAATCCCATTGCTGGAATTTATTTTGATATCATTTTGCTTTTGTGTTTCCTTTCCTAAGTCTGCCTCTGCTAGTGCCTCTATAGAGTTACACTATTAGAATAAAAGTACTTGTTTGTGCTTACTTTGATTAAATAAAATTTTATTTAAAAAAAAAAAGACTGCAAGCAACCAATCAGGAGGCTTTTAGAAACATCCTCAGCCAATCAAGAACCTTTTAGAGACATCCTCAGCCAATCAGGAGGCTTTTAGAAACATCCTCAGCCAATCAGGAGGCTTTTAGAAACATCCTCAGCTTCCTGAAAGTCAAATGTTTGTCATGAGTAACGTTCAAACTTTTCATGCTTTGCTGAGGAATTTTATATATAAATTTATCAAACAACTTAATAATAAGAGTTCTGATAAGTGCAACATAAGGATATTAGATTTACTTCTAGCTTTTTTAAATATTGGAATAATTGTTCATCTGCTTTGTCGTGGAAATCTCCTTTTTTACCTGATGATTTATTAATTTCATTTTATTTTTCCAAATTGTATGGAATACTTTTTGTTTCAAAATAAAGATGTATGGATTTATGTCCTGGTCATTTTGTATTGAATGAAATGAATATTTCATAAATATATTTGAAGCTTTACTCTCAGATTTCTCATCACAAAAAATCTTCAAAATTAAAAAATTCTGATTTTTGCTAAATTATTTCAGTGGCTTTCGACAAATTCTTATGATTAATATTTCCATAATGAATGACGTTGAGACATGAGGCCATCAAGTTCAGAACCAGAACCGAGCCATTATTGGACGGTACCTGCACACAGGTGAGCTACAGGCGACCAATCAGAACGAGGCTCTGATGATCTGAAGCTTTTGACCAAAAAACACGTCACCGTCGCTGCTTACGTCATCTAATTCCTAACGTTTTCCACGCAGCTGAAGCGTCACGAACAGACAGCTTTAATCAGCCAATCAGAACGCTCTCCGTCAGCGGCTCCTAATTTGCTTTTTTTCCCAATAAAAACATTTTAATCCGTTTCTTTAAAAGCTGCGTGGTGACGTCATGCCTTTTTAGCAAATTAAACCATATCGAAGAAAATTAGAAAATAAAATGTGAGATTTATTGTGAGATCAGCGGCGGCCTGCATCCTGCTCCACGACCCGGACCCGAACCCGAACCCACCCGAACCCCCACCAGAACCAGGCGGCTCCTACCTTCTCCTGGGCCCGGTTCAGCCGTTTCTGAACGTTCTTCGCAAAGATTCCCGTTTTAATTTCCGCCATGATGCCTGAAGCGGACGCAGGATTAGAAGAGGGGGCGCGTGTCTGCGCGCGTGCGTGCAGGGGGCGTGTTTGAGAGGCGATCTGGGAGCTGATTGGCTGTTGCTCCCCACGCTGCGGCCAGTCAGAGATGCTGGTCCAGAAGCTGCAGGTGAGCCCAGAGCCGCGGGACGTCACGTCCGCAGCGCGCGAGGACGCAGAAAGCGGACATGCGCAGTTTCACCCTCACGTGCATCAATAATGAAGTGGAAACATGAGAATTTCTTGTCCTGACGCAGGAAGCTTCCTGCTGAGCTCCTGAAACCGGAAGGAGAAGCTGCAGAGGTCGGAAGGATCCCGGACGTTTCTGCGTAATAAAATAATCACAGCTGGTTCTGGTTCTGAAACAGCTGCAGCTCTGACTGCAGTCTGGTCAATGACCTCGTGTAAACAGCAGGGGGCAGCAGAGAGCCGCCAGTTTCTAAACCTGAAGCAGAAAAAGTTAATTATTTTATTTTCAAAAAATATTTGAGTCAAGGGGATCCTGGTCCAAAGTTCAGGGGTCAGGGTTACAATCAACCTGAACGCATGTCCGACATCTGCCGATTTGATTCACTTTATGGCCAGATCGCCACCTCCAGTGGAACCAGAACCAGAACCAGTGTGAAAAGAAGCGCTGATCCAGGAGAACTCTGTGTCAGAAAGTAACTTCCTGTTCTTTGGTCAGGAGCGTTGGCGGCAGCAGCTGCAGCTTCATGCAGGACAGAAATAGAAACGGGTCACAGAGACCCGGTTTGACTCAGACCAGGACAGGTGGGCCGCCAGGTGAGATGCTCAGTCATGTCGTCACTGTGCTGGTGATGGTTTGACTGCACAGACCAGGAACTTCTGATAGTCATGCTGCAGGCCTGGTTCTGTCAGAAACAGGACAGAAATAAATGAAATAGAGGATGTTGTTCCTGCCACAAGGATCTATATTAACTATTAGCCATTGATATAAATCCACTGGGACAGAATGATTGATGGAAATGGTCCTTTTTACTCAATTATTTGATCCAGTCCTGCAGAAAGTTTCCGCTGTTTGAATGAGAGTTCTTTAGTTCACCAATTTGATTGGACCACAAGTACTTCTGCAGCTCAGACACCGAGATGCCAAAAGAGAAAAGTTGATCAGCTGATGGTTTACTAGAGGAGTCGGCAGCTTTCTGGGTTCAGGAAGGACAGAGTCAGACGGACGACCCGATTGGTCACATCCCGGCTGAGAAAAGCTCAAAATGTCACAGTGTTGATAAAACGCAGTAAAAGTTCATTAAAGCAACATGTTTGGAGCGTGTCCAGTGCAGCTGAACTGATCCTTCTTTTTAGGATCAGTAAATAACTTATTGTTTTCTCAGCAGCTGGTATGAAGATGGAATCCAGTTTAACAGAATCGACTTCTGGACGCCACTAATACAGATTAAACTGAGCTGACCGGAATTTCAGATCCAGAATTAGCAAAGATTTTGGCTCCATGTCTGGGCAATGATGCCCTCAATTTTTAACCGCATGAAAAAAATCTAGTTAAAAAGCTAAATGTAAGTTTTCTTTTCCTTTTTCCGCGAAAGCAGTTTTTATGTCTGGAGATGATTTTACCTGCACAGCATTTTAGTTTTATAAAATGATTCATAAATACATGATGATGATGAAGGACTAGTCCACATTTTTAGGAAAACAAGCACATTTGGTCTTTAATTCACCCTAAAATCAGTTTAATGTTAATAATTTATAAAACCTCTGGAGAACTTCATACTGTTCATGGGATTTGGGGTAGAAAATGCACCAGTACATCCAAATCCTCGCTGTTTGATTCCAAACAGGAAGTCAAGGTTGTTTTGTAGCAATTTGATTGGCTGATAGGTTTTAGTGTAGCGCTACACTGCCTCCTATGGGTTGGCATGTTTGAAGCGACGCTCAGGGTTGAATTGCTGCAGGTTCTTGTGGATGCAAACCCTTTTTGTACCAGTGGCCTTTATTTGACAGAAATCTGACAGGAAGGGGGCAAAGAGAAGGAAAGGGACGGGAGTCGAAGTCGGGACGCGTTGGGATCTGTGGCCTCTAACCGCAGCGCAGTGCAACGCCACGATAAAACCGACCCGAGTGTCGGATGTTATTTATTTCACTGATGTGGAAGAGATATTAGGTTTCATTAAGACCCGGTGCAGCAGCTCTCTGAGGTTCATTACAAGCTGCAACATGTCAACACAGCGCTGCGTTTCATTGACCTGGATTGGCTGTGAACTCCCATCGGTTTTCTTTTATTTACCAGCCTGTTTCTGCTGGTCCGTCTGAACTGGGATCGCACTGAGAAATGTTGACTCGCTCTTAACTTGCTGCTTCTTTCCGTCTCTTTTTGCTTGGACTGAATTAGGTAAAAGGTTTTTGTTCACTCAGCTCCTCACGACAGAAAACTTTCACTGAATTTATCTCCAAACTGAAAGTTCTTCAGGCTCAATGATGTGAACCTGATTTTCATAGCTTGTCATTTTCTTTGACCTTTGTTGTGTTTTATTTGTTGACCCTCTGAATCTTGATGGGATTTTACCCGGTTAAACAAAAAGGTGATGGGGGAAGGTCTTTAATTTGCCTCTCAGGGACGTTCAGCTCAGATGTTTGCATACACCTCGTCTGGCCTGCTCATGGCTTGGAGGAATTTTCCTCTCCCGTTTTGCTTCCAGGTCTTCGATGGAAAGCTGCTGGCAGGCGTTTCAGATGTTGGGTGATTCCTCCGACCTGCCGGAGCCGACAGGAACAGGTGAATCAGGCCTCAGGTGATGCTGTGTCGTTGGCTGTCGGCAGCAGAGGGCCTGCTGATGTCAGAAGATCTGATTCGACGTGGACTCACTCCATCTGCTCCTCTCCGATTATAACAAGTCATCTCCAGCCCAAAGATCTAGTTCACACCGACGGAGTTTCTCCTCCACGTGAGCTGACGAAGACGATGCTCTGATTCATCAGTGTGTGTGTGTGGTATGAGTGAATCAGGGACACTGCCTTCCTCCTCTTCCCTCCTTCCTCCTCTTCTTCTGTCGTGACGTTGGATCAGGAGGAAACACCACAAACAGTCCGGAGATATTCTGAGATCCTGCCGAGTTGTGAGTGACTCAGAGGGAAATACCTCTGTGGACGGAGGGAGGAGTTTATCTGCTGGAGGTATAATTACTGTCAGAGAGCAGAGAGGGAGAGCAGAGTGACCCGGCTCAGAGTTTGCTCAGATTCAGAACCAGAGAGGACCGGGACCAGCACCAGAATCTCCAACATGACAGACTGACAGACCAGAACCTCCGGACCCACCAGAACCTCCGGACCCAGCTCCAGCCTCTTAACTGCTTCATCTGCATCTCCACAAAACCCTGACTTTGGGTTCTAACTTCAGTCTGCTGTCAGAACCAGAACCCGTCTGGATCGACCTGTCCTCCTGCCAACTCTTCCTCAGACCGGACCAGCAGCCACTGGTCTGACTGGACAGATTAGTCCTCTGCATCAGAACCATTCAGGATGTCTTCTTGGGCTGTGCTGCTCTTCGCCGTTCCCATCTTTCTTCTGATCGGCGCCTCGCCTCTGGAGGTCGCTCCGTCCTCTGCCTGCCCCTCCTGCTCTCTGGCTCAGCTGAGAAAGAACTCGACTTCGCCCGGCGCTCAGGGTGACATGGTGGAGGCCGTGAAGCGTCACATTCTGACCATGCTGCACCTGAGCGCCCGGCCCAACCTGACCCAGCCGGTTCCTCGTGCGGCGCTACTCAACGCCATCAAGAAGCTGCACGTCGGGCGGGTTACTGAAGACGGCGCTGTGGAGATACCGGAGGAAAGTTCGGGTCCGGGGACCTCAGTCGCACCTGAACCTCCATCAGAGCTGATCATCTTTGGAGAGCCAGGTGAGTCCGGAGTCTAGTTTGGGTTCTATCAGCCAGTTTGGATCGGGTCCAGCTCAGGGCCAAAGGTCCTGGCTGGATCAGTCCTGGGTAACCGCAGGTTGCATGAAGCATGGCTCCAAATGTGTGAACCGCTGTCCTTGTGGGACTGCGAGGACATGGCAGGTCCTGCAGCGCTGGATCGGATCCAGGCCGGCATCGACCGGATCGGCTGCATGGGAGACGTCACGTCCTCTCTGTCCTCCCTTATCGCTTCATTCACAAAAATCCCACAAGGTCAAAGTTTGTTTACAGATTTCAGTCAGACGGAAGAACTTTCCTCCATGTGGAGATCTGATGCCTGCAGGAATCAGTTCAGAGTGACTGGATCCAGACAGGAACTAGAACCTTGTTGTCTGGTTCTGTCAGAGTCCACATGTCTCAGATCTGATTTACCAGAACTTCAGTCCAGCTGGGTTTAAACCTCAGCAGATACGCCGTGGTTGGCTGAGGAGACGTTCACAGAACCGGGTCGGTCTCTTCAGTCAAACTGGATTTTTTCCAGCATCTCAAATCAGAACCAAACAATACCTGGCAGAACAAGTGACCGGTTCTGTTTCCAGAGGAGAAGGTGAAGCAGAACAACCAGGTTCTATAAATAGTTTCCCTGATTCTGAGGTTCTTCAGAGGCTGGCCCAAATGAACAAGCAGTAACAAGGCTGGGGTGCGGGGCATACCGAGTGATCTCAGGCCGTAAATAATCCCTTTATTCAGAGAAATCTGGGCCTCAGTAATTATTCTGCAGCTGGAGACAAAGAGGGCAGAGAGGACAGGGTGGACAGCGTCCTGGTCTTTTTTAGACTGTTTATATGGAATATATTTAGAGGCAAACATCCATTCATGCAGTTATTATGGGAGACCTTCCCTTTGTTGCTTCATTTACATATGGGGGGGGGGGGGGGGGGGGGGCTGGCTTAAAAAAAAAAAAAGCGCAAAAAAAAAAAAAAAAAAACCAAAAACGAACAAAAAAAAAAAAAAAAAAAAAAAAAAAAAAAAAAATTAATATTTTATTATTTTATTTAATAAATAAAAAAAAAAAAA